>JASDQU010235005.1:12098-22207 GCA_032191745.1 Picea mariana | reverse complement strand
GTGAGTGATTTATCTCAAAATTAATCTTGAAAATGACCAAGCAGAAAAAGATATGCATCAGAAAAAAAGAGAATTGAAATAAAATAAACAGAATGTCTTGACATTCAACATAGTTGAAGATAAAAATATAGGAGCACATAAATATATAAGGAGACAAAAGAATAGTTTTATTTGGAATATATGAAAAAAATAATAGTTTGTTACATATTCCTGGAAATTTAAATGTGCTTTTTCATATAGACTGGGATTGGGGCTCCCGCGAACCATAAGAGAAATATGTACAAGAAATAGGACCGTGGAAAGAAGAAGTGGGTGACGGTAGAGTGTAATACCTGAAAAGTAGAAATGGGAAGATATCAGTCTTTGGCTATAGATTTCTATTCATAAAAGGTGGAATAACTGGTTTGATAAAGAAAGGACTATCAGTATAGACTTACAACCATGGTACATATAAGTATTTTTGGTATTTGCTTGTTGATGCCTTTTCCTGTTGGTTTTCGTTGCCAACCCACTTGAATAACTGGATTGATAAACAAAGGATTTATAGCGATGTTCCATATAAGTATTTTTGCTATTTGCTTGCTGATGCATTTTCCTGTTGGATTTCATCGGTGACCCGCTTCAAGTTCTCTTCAATGTAGCTTCTCAAGGGGGCGACATTGATGTCATTCCAGATTTTAATGTTGAAAAGTTCATTTTCTAATTTGCTTAGATCAATAGAAAGATTACATAGAGCCCGATGAATGTCTCCATTCTGTACCGAATAGCTGACTAGCCAGTTGTCCACATGTTCTTCATGATATTCAACAATCCTGTAAAATTTCTCTAAAGAGAAGGCCTTAAAATTATCAACTTGTTTATCGAAAGCTTACTTGGTTAACGCCAACGAGTTGACGATTAAGCTGGGGTCCTGGAAGTCATTGGTCCTTCCGTCTAAGTCTATTTTGGTGAGCTTTGTGAATAATGTTTCTTTCTTTGATATTGCTTGCTCACATGATTGGACGATGAGATACAGGTTCTTCACTTTCTCTTTCCAGCATGCTTCTAATTGAGTGAGTCATTTTTTGGACGGGAGATCATGTTGTCTTCTTGTCGTGTCTGCCATGTTGTTGACATGAAAGGCAAAAGGGATGACCGTGTGCAAATAGAAATTTTCTTCATTTTTTAAATCCATCTGCAGAAGTTGGAGCAAGTTATGTGCCTTGCTTCCCAGGGAATCCATATTTTGTGATGTTTCTCAGGCCTTAGTAATCAATTCCATTCTTTTGTTGATATTTTTCTCCACATATCCTCTACACGATGCGAGGAAGTTGGAGGAGCCTTTTATCTTTGTTATAGGGGTGCAGGGAGTCACAGGCATGGCTAATGCCAAAGGACTGTCAAGCAATGGCATAGGAAACAAAGCTTCCTCTAATTCCTTGATGCGGTCCTTTAGTCTGGCATTCTCGGCCTCAATGACTCCAATGGAATCATGAAGAGCATCTTCGGTTGCCATGTGAAGTTCAGAGATTTTGGACGCCTGCATATTGGCAAGGTCAAGTTCTGAATGATGTTTTCTTTTCTTATTTTTTACATCTCTTTTTTCAATAATTAATTTTTTAGATTCGCTTTCAAAAACAACACTCTGGAATACGAAGGATTCATCTTCGTCAAAAAATTCGATATCAACTATGTCCATTGGGTAGCCGTGGTGAATCGCGTCTCCCGACTGATCAAGGTTGCAGAATATACTATCCAGATCAGTGTCAAGATCCATGTTTTCACTCTAAATTTTGGGCTCCTCCGCCTCCCCTACAATTCTTTTTCCCTTCTTCTGCACAAGAAGCTTGTGAGAACTATCAATTTTAGGATGAACCTTGTCCGTTTGAAGAACTTTGGGTTGCTTTGTTACTGTGGCAGGTCATTGGAGCGATGCTTTGTTAATGTGGTAGTTCTGGTCCTCATGCCCGAAGATGTTCACTATATCTCTACAGAACTGTTGTGGAGCTGCTGCCAATAGTTTATGAAAACGTTGGTTTGCTCCAGACACTGGTTGAAATAAACAAATGGAGGGGACACTATAACCCCCCAGAAACGTTGGTTCAATGAGTGCGACTGGAAAATCTGCTCGAGCTCTTCGGTCATTAATGACAATCTCTATGTGTGTTGTATGGTGAGTTGTTAGAAGTAAAGCTTAATTATTGCATACTTAGAAGTGTGAAGGTGGAGGTTACGACAAAGAACATTTAAGGATTGGAGGTTTCGTGAAGGAACCAAGCTGACGGCGTGCAAATGACATTCCATAATATTTGAAATTAACACTGGGAAGGGATAGCAAAAGCCTCCGCAAATATTGGTTTACTGCGCATTAATGGCAGATCTTCTTGAGCCTTGCACCCATCAATGACAATTTAGACGGTGCCTGCACAATGAGTTGTTAGCATTAAAGATTTACAAACAAGACACACACACACACACACACACACACACACACACACATATATATATCTATATCTGTATATATAAACATTATTTTTTATTATGGACACGTGCAAAGGTGACGGAGACGGGGAAGAGCAAGCAAGGAAGGAATGGCCAAGTCTGAAAAGCGGTCGGACGGGCTTCAAAATAAGTTTACAGGAGATAGTGAGGACATGTGAGTGTCCAACGGTGAAACTGCATGAGTCGAAATTTTTTACTGCAAAACGCGTAAAACGTAAGAGGGAATGATGGTGCAGTTTAGCGGAGGGTTTGTATATTTGTGGAATTGCAGAAAGTGGCTAAGTATGGAAAGTGTGATTTTGTGTAGGCTTTCAGGGAGCATAGCGAAGGGAAGCATGTACAGTCTTTGGATCGCGGGTTCTCGGGCTGGTGGGCTCAAAATTGGGCCTGTATTGCTCCGTGCATTACAAATAGTACCCAGACTTCGGCGATATACAAATTGAGAAGCAGACTTGCAGGTTGAACATTGCACTTCTATTGTTCTATGTCCTCCAAACAACACTCGGAGTTCCATGNTTAGACAGTTTTTGGATCGCGGGTTCTCAGACTGGCATGCTCAAAATTGGGCCTCTATTGTTCCGTGTCCTACAAATAGCAGGCAGAGTTCCACGATATACAAATTGAGAGACAGACTCCAGGACTGGCGGGCTCAAGATTGTGATTGTCTACATGTATAACATATAACATATATGTTATATATCTAACATTATCTAAAAACATTATTTTCAAGTACTAAAATATGAATATTAAATATTGATATTGCACAATTTAATTAAACAAAATTATCAAATGAGTCGCAAGCTACGAGTCCGGGTCCAATTGTAGATCATTGAAGTTTCGGGCGTAGGATGTATACCATGCACATGGGGCATGAGAGTTGGATGGTGTCGACAAAGGAACCTGCGGCCATAAAATTCACGAACTATGAAAAGGAATGGCGGTCGGTTGGACTCGTGATGTAGAGATATAGATTGACATGAAAGCTTCCACTCCGTCGTTTGGGAACCCCTAACCATAGACATGGATTTCCCAAGTTATGGATGGAAGATGTACACTCGGAACACGGGGAATGAGAGTTGGATAAGGAGTAGCTGGGAATCCACGGCCATAAAATTGGCTAAGGGAACAAAAGCGCTCGATCAGACTCGTGGTGTATATTTCATAATTCATGTGCAGCACCAACTGTGTGGTGACCAAAGCAGTATGTGTACAAATTAGGAAAAACTAAATATGCACCTTTATAAAGTATGTACGGAGCATCACTTTTTCGATTGCGGGTTCTCAGGCTAGCGGGCTCAAAATTGGGCCTCTATTGTTCCGTGTCCTACAAATAACACCCAGAGTTTCGTGATATACAAATTGACAGATGGACTCCAGGACCGGCAAGTTCAATATTGTGATTGTCTACATGTATAACATACAACATATATGCTATATAGCTAACATTATCTAAAAACATTATTTTCAAGTACTAAATAATTAATATTAAATATTGATATTCTACAATTTAATTAAACAAAGTTATAAAATGAGTCGTAAGCTTCGAGTCCGGGTCCAATTGTAGATCATCGAAGTTTCGGGCGGAAGAATGTATACTGCGCACACAGGGCATGAGAGGTGGATGGCTTCCACAAAGGAACCCATGGCTATAAAATTCATGAACTATGAAAACAAATGGCGATCGGTTGGACTCATGATGTAGAGATATAGATGGACATGAAATATGGCACTCCGTCGTCTGGGAACCCGCGAGCATAGACATGGATTACCCAACTTTTGGATGCAAGATGTACACTCGGAACACAGGGAATGAGAGTTTGATAACACGTAGCGGGGAACCCGCGGGCATAAATTGGCTAAGGAAATGAAAGCGCTCAGTCAGACTCCTGGTGCATATTTCATAATTCATGTGCAACACCAACTGTGTCGTGACCAGACTAGTATGTGTAGAAAGCAAGGAAAACTAAATATCTACCTTTATAAAGTATGGGCATGAGATTTTATAGAGCATGTAGGGATATCGCATTCCATACTTGGCCACTTTCTGGATCGCGGGTTCTCGGGCTGGTGGGCTAAAAAATAGGCCTATATTGTTTTGTGTCCTACAAATAGTACCCAAAGTTTCGTGATATACAAATTGACAGGCGGACTTGCGGGCTGGATGAGATTTTATAAAGCATGTACACTTTTTGGATCGTGGGTTCTCGGGCTAAAAAATGGGCCTCTATTGTTCCGTGCGTTACAAATAGCACCCAGAATTCCGCAATATACAAATTTACAAGCAGACTTGCGAGCTGGCTGGCTCAACATTGTACTTCTTCTGAGTTCCGCGATATATAAATTGACAGACGAACTCCAGTGCTGGCGAGCTCCGAGAAAGGAGCAATACATATTAAATATGTACTTTTATAAACTATGGAATTGACATTTTATAGAGCATGTATAGATCCCTTATTCCATACTTAGCCAATTTTTTGGATCGCGGACTTGCGAGCAGGGTGGTTGGCTCAACATTGCACTTTTATTGTCCCATGTCCTCCAAACAACATTCGGAGTTCCGCGAGATACAAATCCACAGACGGACTCTAGGACTGGCAGACTCAAGATTTAATATATATTACACATTACATGTAATATGTATGGCAGGTTATCGGGTTGGTGGGTTCTAAATATCCACTTTTTGGATTGCGGGTTCTCGGGTTGGCGGAGTCAAAATTGCACCTATATTGTTCAGTATGCTGCAAACAACACCTAGAGTTGCGTGATATACAAATTGAGAAGTGGATTTGAGGTCTGGCTAGCTCAACATTGCACTTCTATTGGTTTGTGTTCTCCAAATAGCATTCGGAGTTCCGCGATATACATATTGACAAACGGACTCCACGACTAGCGGGGTCAAAATTGAATATGTATTACACATTACATGTAATATGTAATACATATTACATGTAATATACATATTACATGTAATATACATATTACATGTAATATGTAATACATATTACATGTAATATGTACAATATGAAACGGGCAAGCGGACGGTCGGGCTAGCGATATAAAAGTAAGTGGAAATCTGAACACGTGTATCTGCTAGTTTTGGGCCTAGAAATTTTCGGAGGAACGAGTAATCCATACTAAATATGTACTTTTATAAAGTATGGATATCAGATTTTATAGAGCATGTACAGATCCCTCATTCCATACTTGGCCAATTTTTGGATCATAGGTTCTCAGGCCGGCGGGCTGAAAATTGGGCCTCTATTGTTCTGTGTCCTACAAATAACACTTGGACTTCTGCGATATACAAATTAATCGACGGACTTCGCGCTGGCTCGCTCAACATTGCACTTCTATTTTTCTGTGTCCTCCATGCAACACTGGAAGTTCTGTGATATACAAATTGACAGACAGACTCCAGGACTGGCGGGTTCAAGATTGCGATTGTGTACATGTATAACATATAACATATATGCTATATAACTAACATTATCTAAAAACATTATTTTCAAGTATTAAATTTTTAATAATAAATATTGATATTGTACAATTTAATTAAAGGAAATTAGCAAATGAGTCACAAGCTTCGAGTCCGGGTCCAATTGTAGATCACTGAAGTCTCAGGCACAAGATTAGATGGACATGAAATTTGCCACTCCGTCGTATGGAAACCCGCGAGCATAGACATGGATTACCAAGTTTTGGATGCAATATGTACACTCGGAACACGAGGAACAAGAGTTTGATAACGCGTAGCGGGGAACCCGCGGGCATAAAATTGCCTAAGGAAACAAAAGGGCTCAGTTGGACTCGTAGTGCATATTTCATAATTCATGTGTAACACCAATTGTGTGGTGACCAGACCAATATGTGTAGAAACCAGACAAAACTAAATATGTACCTTTATAAAGTATGGACATGAGATTTTATAGAGCATGTACGAATATTGCATTCCATACTTGGCGGGCTCCCAGAAACGAGCAATACATACTAAATATGTACATATCCCTTATTCCATACTTAGCCACTTTTTTGGATCGCAGACTTGCAGGCTAGCGGACTGTAAATTGGGCCTCTAATGTTCTGTATCCTGCAAAGAGCACCCATAGTTGAGTGATATACAAATTGACAAGTGGACTTGCGGGCTGGCTGGCTCAACATTGCACTTCTATTGGATCGCGGACTTGCGGGCTCTAAATTGGGCTTCTAATGTTTCGTGTCCTGCAAATGGCACCCAGAGTTACGCGATATACTTAGCGACTTTTTTGGATCACAGACTTGCGGGCTGGCGGGCTATAAATTGGGCCTCTAATGTTCTGTGTCCTACAAATAGCAACCAGAGTTGCACGATATACAAATTGACAAGCGGACCTGCGGGCTGGCTGCCTCAACATTGCACTTCTATTTTTCTGTGTCCTCCAAACACCATTCAGAGTTCTGCGATATACAAATTGACAGACAGACTCTAGGACTGGCAAGCTCAAGATTGAATATGTATTACACACACGAAGACAAGTGAACGTAGAGGAAAATATGGAGTGTCGAAGGAGGTGCAAAAAAAAAAACACAGTTGCAAACAAGTTCAACAAATACAGACAGAGTAAATGAAAAACTGTTTAATATGGAACATGGGCAGAAAAAAACGCACCTTTGCATGGATTCCTCTACATCTCTGGTTAGGAGTTCTTTGCGGCGTTTAGTTTTCCTGTTTGCTTCTATGAACAAAAGTACAAAACAAAAGGGATATGAACATAAGTTAACATGTAAAGAAAAAGGCAAGTACCATGTACATATACTAAAAAAAATAGAATAAGATGAATAGAGTAACAAATAGTTTTGAGAAGGATGTACCTTTTTTTTTTTTGGCATAATGTATATTTTATAATTCAAGTACAACACCAACTGTATGGTGACCAGACCAGTATGTGTAGAAATTAGGGAAAACTAAGAAGTTGGATAATTGTTGTTGTTGTTGTTTTTTTTTTTTAGCAACAAGCTATACAGAGATGGTTTGAAACATAGAAATATGAATTTGCAATATGTTTGATGTATATCTCATAATTCAAGTGCAATACCAATTGTATCGTGATCAGACCAGTATGTGTCTAAGATAAACATACTGTATTGAGGAATGGGCACATTCGATCACACATGGTCAATAAGTGTGTTTTGCAGATGGCTTGTGTTGTTCAAAAGAAAGCGGAGACTATGTTTGCACATATAGTTTTCCAATTCTTTTGTTCTGCCATTATTTTGTAGCATGTCAATATTGAAGTCTCCTACAAGTACAATGGGTCTGTTCACATGGAAATGGCCCAATGCATTGGAAATAACATCTACTATGTTGGAGAATGTTGCATGGGGAGCAACATACAAATTCAGTATTGCAACTTATGTTTCATGGAAAAAAAATTTGCAAGCACCACCTCAACATTCTTTTCTTCGATATGTATATGGTCCAAAATTAATACATGTTTTTTCACCAATATCATCACCCCATGTGTAATGTAACTTGATATGCAATTGCGATCTGGGAATTGTTTTTTCTGCATGCATAATGCCATGTATGTTTCCTGCAAGCACAAAATATCGGATTGCATTATATCATAGTCATTGAGTATATCATCCATGTGTGCATTTAAGTTGCGTCTGTTAAGCGAGAGAATTTATACAGATGAATTTGTTTGTATGAATTGGTAATCATAGTGTAGTTGCCATTTTGTGGTGGTCTTGAGTCGTTCCATTTCAATATCAACTTTCTGTTTTACTTTGAAGTTATCTTTTGTAAGAGGACTTAGTAAATACAAGGAGTCTATGCCTCTGACATGGGACAATGTTGTGTATACAAGTCCATGTATCTGAATTGCAGTAGGCTGAAATGCAACATTATCAAGTGTTAGTCCTTGTGATATGTGGATTGTACGTGCACATGCAAGTTTAATCGGAAACTGTTTTTGAATCTTCAGTCGACCTGTCTTTGTTGATGTGGATACTGGCTTTGATATTTGCAAAATAGGTGTCCAATCGCTTCCAGTGTTTGAATTATATAGATAAGACAACTTGCTTGCTTGTCGCTTGATTATATGCGGTTCATGGAACTTAATCCAAAGGACATCAAGTTTTTATGTTTTCGTATAGCCTTTGAGTATTCCATCTGCACCATTCACCAAGCCATCCTGTGAATCATAGTTACAGGCATATATTTCAACTAGCATTTCTAATTTGAGGACAAGCTACAAAGGTAAAGTGGTTGTATGTTCATGACGTGGCACATTTCCATGGTTGTCTTCTTCCAGGTCAATTGAATTGATGATGATATCATCGCCAGGCATGACCGATAACATGTGGCTGTTATGCATTGCAACATCCTTATTTGTGTAGAACAGGTAAGGGAACATTGGGTCTGTTGGTGCAGGCCGCAAGTACCTCGAATTGATATATGTTAAGTCATCATATGTTTGGTTGTTTGTGCACATTCTATTCAGAATTGCAATGAATGTTTCATTTGTCTAGCACGTTGTAATATGCAATTCAAAGAATTTCATATTATCTCTCTAGAAGTCATGGGTCACTATTTCCATGTTAATGATAGGTTGTTCAAATATCAAAGAATCTTGGATGGGTTGTGCCTGGTAAAGATCCCCACAGAATATCATGTCAATGTTTCCAAAGTATTTCGTGTGCACATGTTTTATGCTTCTTAGTCAGTTGTCAATGGAATACAAGAACCAACTTCCAATCAAAGATGCTTCATCTATAAAGACAAGTTGGAGTTCCTCATAAAGCTTAGACAATGTATCCAACATTTCCTTGCTAAGTGGAAGAAACTGTGACTTGTTAAAAGGCATTAAAAATGCAGAGTGGACTGTTGTTCCACCTGCATTATATGCAATTTTTCTTGTGTATGCAACTATTAGGCCCTTTGGTTTCATAGGATCAGAGGAATTGTTTGAATCATGGATTCGTATAAGCATTTGGAATAGTGTTTTCGCTGTGAATGTCTTGCCTGTTTCTGCTTCGCCTGTAAGGAACAAGTGCACATGACTGTCCATGTTCAAGCATTTTTTAAGAGCAATGTCCTTTAGAATTGGTCATTGTTCTCGATTCAACAAACGTCTTATTCTGTGGTATTCATTATTTTCAATTAAGAAAGGATGTTTTGTGACTTGAAAACCAAGATTGATACGTTTTTCACTTCCACCTGCTGGAGGACGAGGCAAATCCGCTTGTAAGTCATAGGACTCAGAAGGAGTTCTGGTTGTTTTTCGGTTTCTAAATGTTTCATCAGGATCGTTAGGGTTTTCTAGCTCATTAACTGCAATTTCTAGATCACCCCATGTTGGATTAACATTGTAGGTAAATCTGGCTTCATTGATGTGCACTATAGTCTCAGAGGCAACATATGCAGCCTCCCATGTAGAGAAGTTATGTTTTAATGTCTCTTCGTTTTCATCGAACGGAACGTACAACAACAATTTTTCTCTGAAATAGTTTTCATAGTCAGAATGTTTATTATATTTGACAAACCGTATCACAGAGGGTTTTTTTCTTTTTGATATGGGTGCACCATTTTTTTTGTAATGCGATACGAATTATGCTAAGAAGATATGCCTAATAGGAGATGGACGCTG
>JASDQU010235005.1:0-11998 GCA_032191745.1 Picea mariana | reverse complement strand
ATAATAGCCTCCTGGAACGCCACCCAAGCTGCTCCGGCTTCCCTTTCTTTAAGAGAGAGGTTTTCCAACATCTGATCAATGAGTTGGAAGCTTCTTTGAATTGTTTCTACTTTAACAAGCAGACCCTGCTGCGCCATTGATAACCTTTTTCTGATCTCTATTGCTTGGGATTGAATTCATTAGTCCTAGACCACAAGAGCACTATTAAAGCAAGTTTTGAGAATCCATTTAAATGATTTTTCTAAAATGCAGAGATGTATAAGCGCATGACTTAGTAGACTTGCTAACTCAATAGGAACCCTCATGGTTTACTTTCTCAAGAGGACAATAATGTGTCTCAACTCTTGAGTAATTGTTTGACACCCTCAAGGCTTTGTCAATATTGGTAGGAGATTATCCTCCCCTTTTAAAAGGTGTTTGTTTTTTCAAATCTGAACTGTTCTCGGTGGACCTCAGAACTTTTGTATGATGACCAGAATCTCTATCCTAATTATCAGACAGATAACCTAAAGTCCCTAAATTAAGATGCTCAGAGCACCTCAACCCTGAAAAGAATTCTGTGTGACTTTTTGTTTCAACTTTTCAGTATTACCTAAGGTTCATATGCTAAGTTAGTACTTGCAGCAGTTTCCCTTGTGCTAGTTCATAAGCTTCATTTCCAAGAAGACAAAATTCCTGAACTTCTTTGCAGGAAGTTTTTGACAAAGGAGGATTTGGAGAGAAAATGCAAATCCTCTTTACTATACATTTTTCTTTTTGAAATCCTCTACTAAATTGATCATGTCATAAATTTACTGTTTGTACTAATCCACTTTCTTTACTGATGATATTACTAAGGACAAGGAAACTGAAATTGTTTTCACATACTCAGTTAAGTAGGTGGAGAATCAGACTCCATTGGAACAATGAATGGATATTCATTTCAAAGTCCTTATTCGTGCCTTTGCATTTGGAAATCCTTAATAACAATCCTTATTCTGAATGGATTTCCTGTCAAAATTATCTTGCATGACTTCATCAAGTCATAGACAACATCAAGTGGTATAAAAGACAGTGGGTTGATCTCTTAAGGATATAAAATTACTTTTACATGTAAAACATCTCAGATAGCTACAGTTGGTAGCAGGCTGTAAAGTACATGTGAGTCCTCATCCCAATGCAAGTTCAAGGTAAATTCATGTATGCTTCATTTTTATTTCTTTCACTAAAATTGTGATTACTGAACATAGCAAGAAGAGATATGTTTACTTTCCTGTCATTTTTTTAATGATCCAGTGTCTTAAGGAAATACTATTAGAATCTCTTTTGTATTTTTTGGTTATGTAACCAAGGAAGCTGTGATCTCAGCGCATACTGGTTTCTTTTCTCCCCGGTTTGGAAACCCACCAATATGTTGGTCTATTATCCTTGATATGAAAGACAACATGAAACCTTGAGTGATTTTTTTTTTCCTTGGTTAAGGAGTCCATCAAATTATCTTATTGTTAGGGTATTTTTTCCTCATGTTGGGAACCCTACATATATTTTTTTTAAAGATTGTAATTGAGCCATTATCCTTGGCACAAAAGCTCAAGAGGTCTGACTCAACTTTTCATATTGAACTTGGTACTGGAACCAAGAACATCTTGAAGAAATAATGACACCAGATCAGATCCATAGAATCTTATATGTTTAGAGGGAGCCAGTTTACACATGCAGGGAGGTAGACATTTTACGAGACTCAGAGGGAGCAGTCCCTGCATATGAGTTAGACCGTGACCTACAACAAAGATGGAAGCTTAGTAGAGTCAAGGGATTCTACCGAGTTTCCTTTAGAGAATTTTCCTATTAAAAGCCTAGTGTCGGGAAATCTAAAGGAAATAGAAAAGCATTCAACACCTAAGGGTACTTTCAAAGAAAGCAAGAAACCAGATAAGTATGTCGGCATTATAGCTAAATTGAATCTTGTGATTGATTCAAAACCTTCCACATTTGAAGAAGCCTCCAAACATTCAAGTGTGGAAAGATGTTATGATAGAAGAATATGAATAAATTCTGAAGAATAATGTATGGGTAGTAGTACCAAGACCTCGTGGAAAATCAGTAGTAACCTCAAAATGGCTTACAACAGATGGTTGTATTGAGGTTAAAATTGTGACTTGTGACTTCTCTCAGAAATAAGGGATTATGTATGGCAAGATCCTTACTTTCAAATAGGATCTTTATCTCTCTTGTCACAGTTTTTTTTGGAAACTTCACCAGATAGATGTTAAGACTAATTATTCTTAACACTGAAGTTAAGCAAGAGGCTATCCATGGGAAAGAATCCCATAGATTACAACAAGCTCCGAGAGCTTGGTATGAAAATATTGGCAGTCTCTATACAAAGTCTTGGATTCAACAAGAGTATTGCAGATCCTAATCTTTATATAAAGATTGTACAAAATCATCTTGTTGTCTTAGGATGATCTGTTCCTTACAGGAAAGAAAATTTTTCTTGACAACTCAAACTAAGAGGGAGCTCTTCAGCAAATATTGAAATGAAAGACTTGGGTCTTTTTGAGCTTAGAGGTGTGGCAGAAACCAGGTGAGATGCTTCTCTCACAGGAGAAAATTATGCAGTTGATATGCTCTGCAAACTTGGCATGTTGGACTGTAAGTCCATAACCACACTAATGATCTCTAACCTAAAGAAACTGCAAGATCAAGGTATAGGTTCAGATCTAGAAGACCCCACCTTATATCGACAGATCATTGGGTGATTGATGTACCTCGTACATACTAGACCAGACATTTGTTATGCGGTAAATGCCCTTAGCTAGTTCATGTGTGAACCAAAGAATATACATATGGTTGTTGTTAAGCATATTATGAGATATGTTTGCGGAACTATAACTTATGGTCTCAGATACACTTCCAGTAGAGGTGTGATGCTTCATGGATTTACAGATTCAGATTGGATGGGAAGTACAGTGGATAGGAAGAGCACTTCTGGATATTGCTTCAGTTTGGGTTCAACGATGATTTCCTGGTCCAACAGGAAATAAGGCTCCATAGCCCAGAGCACTACAGAAGCAAAATACATTGTTGCAAGTGCTACTAGCAGAGAAGTAGTATACTTTCAGACTTGTTCAATGCAGAGCTAGAACCCACAGTCATTCACTGTGACAACCAGAGCTGCATAAATCTCTCTGAGAATCTGGTGTTTCACGACAGGTCGAAACACATTGAGATGAGATATCACTATGTTCGAGACATGGTGCAAAAGAACGTTCTCAATATTCAATATGTTTCGACGACAGAACAGAGGGTAGATATTTTGACCAAGCCACTGTCCCTGACAAAGTTTATGTACTTTCGTGACAAGCTTGATGTAGCTGAGAATGCCTCTCTTGCTAAGAGGGAGTGTTGAATTTAATGCAGCTGCAAGAGCCATTCTCCCTAGAGGATGGCTTAAGACCCTAGTTGTGGACTAGGGCCCCTAGTACACTCCCGGGGTTCTTGGTTTGGGACCAAGCAGTCAGAGCCATGACAAAAGACCCTTGTAAGGGCCCCCAATAGACAACTGGGGTTCTTGGTCTGGGACCAAGCAACAAAAGACCCTGGTAAGGGCCCCCAGTAGACAACTGGGGTTCTTGGTTTGGGACCAAGCAACAAAAGACCCTTGTAAGGCCCCCTAGTAGACAACTGTGGTTCTTGGTCTGGGACCAAGAAGTAAAGACCCTTGAGAGGGCCCCTAGTAGATAATTGGGGTTCTTGGTCTAGGACCAAGCAGTTTAAGTCCCTAGATATGTCAAGGGCCTCTGGATATGTTCCAGGGTACCCATGTCTAAGGCATGGGTTGATCCTTGGTCTTGTACCTTGGTGGATAAGACCCTAGATATGTTTTGGGGCAACCTGGTCCTTGATCAGGTAGTTGTTGGTGGGTGATCCTTGTTGTTCCAGAGTCTGTACTTAAGGCTTTAAAAAGTACAATGTCTAGGCATCTGAAAGTTAGTAAGATGTAAAAAGGGAGGAGGGTATACCTTCGAGAAAGGAAACTAGGGTTGATTTCTAGGTTGTCGTTGTCTGGCTTCCAACTGTTCCTGGATGTTTATATCCCTTTCAATTGCAGCCCATGAACATTCAAGTTCTACTCGGGTGTTAGCCGTTTTAAGTATGGTATCAAAGAGATTTAAAGCGATATGGGTTTGATCTGTCAAGCTGTGTTCAATATTGGGTTGTCTTACAACAAGAACAGTCATAGAGGAACAAATTTTTTTAAAGAAATCCGAGAGTTTTTATGCTGTATCAATTTGATTTTATAAAAGAGAACTTTAGAAATCCATATTAAAAGCAAAATGCAAACCAAAGGCCTTTTTTCGTAACTGCGTTATATTTGAAATAAATGGTGTATGAATTATGGGAAAAACATTAAGTTGTCTATAGAATAAGGCTCCTATTGAGAGAGAATCTCACTATGTAACATAAGAAGAAAATAAGAGAAGAAATGGTCTGATGAAGCATAAAATATGACAACCTAAAGATTCACAGGTCTTGTACCTGCTAGTAGCCGATACAGAGGAAAAATTGTAAACAATAGATAGCTAAATATTAATCACTGCAGTAGAAGTTTTACTAAATTGCAATGCAACCTTCATCAGATGTATATAAGTGAAATAAGAATGAATATGAAATAACAGAGAGAACAAACTCATAACACAATAGTGACAAAATTAGGAATCTTCGGATTGCTTTGTATTAATTCTCGAAAAGAGACAGTCTCTATTACAATTAATCAAAAAGCTCCAGCCCTTTTTTCTTTCTTCAAAATGTATATTTATACAAAATTTTATGCGCTGGAATCTCGATAGTTCCAGAGGTTTTCGGTTACAATCAAAGGAGTTGAAACGTTTCATTTCTTTATCTCTGTTTTCATTTTGTACCTGAAACCTGCCTTTTCGCATGCTCCGTGCAAATAATGCACTTCTCCACCAGCTGTGATATCAACTTAGATGGCTCTTCTTGATTATTTGCCTAAAAAATATAGCAGTCTTTCATCAATAGCGACAACGTTCCTTCCACCTGTTGATCTTTGGCATTGATAGAGCATAACAGTATACTCGGTTTAATTAGCCATTTGTCCATTTGCACTATGTCTGTTTGAGTTATTTGTGATATTTCGGCTAATTCTCTTTCTTCATTTTCCTTGATATTTAGCATATATTTAGCTGTATTGATCTGACCCAGTATCTTCATGCCACTTTCACCATCGGAACCCAACCAAATCTCACTTAACAAACCAAAAATTTCTTCCCAAGATTTCCTTAGCTTCATAGCTTGTTGTTTCCCTTCGGATATATTTCACTCCCATTCTTTCAACAAGATATTACCCCTGGTCTACTCTGCGATGGAAAAACTAGAACTACTGCTTGTTTCCCTTCTCATTGTGGCTATAATAGCCTCCTGGAACGCCACCCAAGCTGCTCCGGCTTCCCTTTCTTTAAGAGAGAGGTTTTCCAACATCTGATCAATGAGTTGGAAGCTTCTTTGAATTGTTTCTACTTTAACAAGCAGACCCTGCTGCGCCATTGATAACCTTTTTCTGATCTCTATTGCTTGGGATTGAAATATCCCGATATCGATTACCTGGCTTTCGACGAATTCTAGTTTGGCCCGAAGCTGGTCTATCAATTCTCCCTACCGGCTTGTCTGAGTCTGACTCGTCTGAACCATCAACGATGTTTGTTCAAGATCAACTTTAAGCCGCTCGATTTCTTTTTGATCTTTTATTCTTGCTTGCTCTAAAGTCGCACTTGCCTGATCTTTAGCAACAACCTGTGTTGTAGCTAGTTTAGCCTCTAGCGTCTTGATCAAATGATTTTTTCGTTTTAGCTGATCTTTTAGGGTCCCGACTGAATATTGGTTCGCCGTGGCGAAAGCCCCCAATGTTCCTGCTATTTGCATCACAAATTCTTCTTTCTTCATATTTCTCCCATCAGTTAAAATTTTAAATTTCTTAGAGACAGTACCTACCTCTTGGTAGAGTTCTTGTCTCACAACCACTTTCCTCTTCTTATCGAAGAAGAATTCATTCAGAGGTAGCCCTTCTACTGATATAGGTGTCATTTTTTCACCCAAAATCCAACCTGCGTCCGGGATCTCCTTTGCAGATTGTAGGGGGGTAATGGAGGCGATGGGATTGCCGACCTGTTTAGAAGATTTCCTGGGAGTAATGACCGAGGTTGGCTCGCTTGGAGGATCGAAAGCCTCAGCTTCCTGTTTCGGGCCCCCAACTTGCTCTTCTTTATCCTGTTGTTCTTCTTGGCTAGGTGTTGAATCTTTGGAGTTTTCGGCCTTTGTTTTCTGCACCTCTACGGTCGTTGGATTCTCGCCCCATAATACTGGGGGAAGGCAGCTCCGCCTATGTTCTTGGAACTTGAAAACATCAGCCCTCTCTTCGGGTGACAGGGCTTGTATCCAAGCCAAAACCTCGGCATACGATCTCGCGCCTCGAAAAATATCATCATGAGGTGAATTCTCGTGCTCAAACCTTTTAAGGCCACAACTAGCTAAGTGATTACTTACGACCCTCTGTGGGTCGTGTTTCTTGAATTCAATATTGACTAATTTTATATCTTCTAAGGCTGCTGTCTCGACCTTTGCATGCTCGAAATCTAATAAAGAATAGGTGTTTAAATGAATAGGAAAAGGTGGCCATACCTTCTTTGAAAACCCCTTCAATGCTTTACTTATGCCACTGATCACGGTTTTCATGGTGATTTTGCGACAGGCCAACCCATCGGGTATAAATAATGGTAGAGCATGTGGAGGGATAGAAGCGCCAAAAACCCTGATGTATGAAAACTCTTCCTCCACGTACCATTCGACCACCCTGCTTAATATGGTCGTAATGCTATCCGAGATCTGGGGCGGTGGATTACCGAAGATGGCAACATGCATCAGTACCATTACCCAATTGAAGATTTCATATATAAAATTTGAATCCTTATCCTCCCAAATCTTAGAATGATAGACATGGATAGGCTCAGTCTCCGATGGAGCCCAGCTCCAACTCATTAAGGGAAAAGGTGTCATGGAACACATGGCGTCCATTATGTATGAAGACATAAAAAATGAGGCAACTTTCCCGCTTGCCCTCTGCGTTTGATATTTTGTAATTCGACTGGTCAGACTATCTAATAACATTTTGGCCCAGTTGAAAGAAGAGCCTTCTGCTACTGTGTACATCAAAGGCACCCATGGGAGGAAAAAATGCGTGGTGTCTTCCCTCCCGTACAATTTACAGGTCATCATCGCTACGTATTTAAACTGTGGCTCCAAATAAGATATGGAATAAATTCCATTGTTGTCTGCCCTGAACTTCGCTGGGTGTGAGACCCAATCCTTGATCAAATCAGATAAACTTTTCGTGTATTGCTCGCATTCCTTCTATTTAAAACCCTCTAGAAACTCTGTATTGTATGTGAAGTCCGACGTGCGTGGTAAATTGTACATCGTCTGTAAGTTTTCTGGTCTAAAGGTCTCAACAATGACCTTTTGCTCGTTGATGATGGTTCTGGTAGGGATGTCTACATGATCTAGCTCCCATTAGATCATGTCATAGTAAGGCAGAAGGCGTGGCCTGGCCGCTACTTTGTGCATCTCTTCCTGGACGACGATCTTGTATTTGGTAGTTATGTCATCTTTCTCGTTGTCACTGGAATCGTCCGAATAGTTCACCACATACGATTGCAAAACCTCTGAGATGTATGACCAGGTTTGTACGGAATTGACACTTCAAGGTGAAGTATCTGAAACGTTATCGGAGCCTTGTCCCGAAATCTCAGCACTTGTCTTGGACGCTTTTCGCGGGGCCATGACAGAAGATTGTGAGTTAGCTCTCTTGCAATAAAAACGCGTACACATACATAGATTAGTTTGCTGTGAAAAACTTATCTGCGCGGGATAGAAATGACCTTTATGAATAGAACAGAAAGGAAAAAGATCTATATCTTCGATCATTTAAAATCTAGGTGTCTTTATGAACAAAATGATCAAATCATATTTAGAGACAGATTTAGCAATAAAGACCCTATCCTTACTTGTTGTTTCGCCTCATTTCCAATTAATGCCATAAATTTCGATGGTTCATGACACAAGGTGGCGCAAGGAAATTTAAAATTACCTCGTAGACTGTGCATATTATTATTTGTATTGAACTCTGATTAAGCTGGCTTAGCTTTTTTTATTAAGCTTACTTAAACTTTAATCATCCTTTTGGCGTTCGTCGTATCGCGAGTTTTCACTCTAACCTTTCGAGCCTCTAAAACCCGAGATCACGATGTTTAGATTTAGTTAAAAGAGGACGTAACCAGATTAAGTGTTTTATTAAACATTTTTTAATTTATATCACGACTTTGCAGCTCGGGGCTTCGAGGGTATAGTTTCGGGGAGGAACGTATGCCGAGTCGCGAAATCCCGAGAGACTTTAACCATGGTCAAAACTACACACTCTGGACATTAACCCGGGTTACTTATGTGAGAGTCTCATGGCTTCATCTTTCGGGGTTATGACGGTAATGTTTTAGGAGAGAGTGAACGCCGAGACATGAAATCTCGATAGCACTTGACTGGGGTTTAAAGAATTTTACTCCGGGCTTTCTCGTGAGGTAAGCTTTTAAAACTTTTCGCGACCTCGCACATCAGGGTTTGTAAATCTTGTGACGTGTGACCCCCGAAGAGCGATATTCCGAGGTACCAAAAGTAAAAACTTTCGTTTAATGATATAAAGTGGTAAGTTATGAAACATAACATCCCTCGCCATTTCGCATGTTGAGACTACTGAGATTTTCAATAGGTAAATGTCACGAAGCGAAAAAGAACTCAAAAACCAACATTTGACCTTAAAAAATACATTTAAACCAGTTGAAAAAGGACGCCTCCAACATAGGCTCCAACTAGGGATCCTGTCTTCTTGCAAGACGGGAAGAACAATAGACCACGTGCCTGTATTGGGTAAATGGAGTCATTTGCTTCACTTCTGCTAAACTTGCTTTAGGGAAAAGATAAACAAAGGTAAGAAGAGATGTTGTCTTTCACTTCCACAAAGCTTTTAAATACTCACTATGTTTCATATTCAACTACAGTCCCTTTCATGACTTTCTCTTTCTCTTTACTGAATTTAGGTCTGCATTAAGACAAATCAAAACAGTTCTAGGAAATCCAACAGATCTTGTAACTTTTGGCCTGCATCCAACGAAATTTATTGCATGTTTTTAATTGGGGAGTCCCGTCTGGTCTTAGGATGAGGATTCGGTCTCGAGAAAGTTGATTACCAGAGTAGAGTGAAGATCATGTATAACAACCTTACAGACATCTTAGATATTGCTTCACTGCCAGCGGGCCTGTTCAGTACCCCGACGAAGTTATCTGCCCCTTTTTTGCTGAATTTCCTTTCACCACTTTGGAATATATTTATGCATTTAAATGCTGAGACGAGGGCAATCATTTCTGAATTTCCTTTCATCGTCTCTTCAAACTAGATGTACAATTAGATATGACTTTCTTTTCACCATCTGTCTTATAATTTTCTTTTTAGAACACAAAGTGGGGGCAATCAGTTTGTATGAGGGGTGATATTTGTATAATATATTGCAATGGAGGTCTGTTAACTTACTTTGATTTCTCGGTACCAACCTTCCCTTATCCTTCACCACACCTTAACCCGCAAGAAAAAAGGGGAAAAATCATTTCTAGGGGTTTTCCTTAGAGCAAGCCTCAATCCTTCGAAACTGTTGGAAAACCTAAAATAGTCAGGATCCACCTACGGATAACTTTCTTAGTAAGAGACTGAGGAGTTATGAAGACCAGCTTCCTTTCCAAAATATGCTTTACAGCTTTCAAAGTTAAAACATGATCTCTTCCCCCTATGTATATAAATCCGAAAAGGTACTTGGCTTTTTAAGAAGATAAAAGTGAAGACCAGAAGAAAGGTGACAGACATATTTTTGTACAATGAGGAGCAGGGGTCGAAAAATAAAACCATTTTTTGAAAACCCTTTCCCAGAGATGCTTTACTTGACTATCACCCATCTTTATTTTAAGTTAACTTCTTAGGACCCAGAGCAAGTAATTGTTCTTTTTAATAACGACTAAGCGAAAACATTAGATTGATGGGACCTTTACGGGGCTTAGGAGACCTTTGCTTTCTTAAAGAACAAAATTCTCGGGAGTTCATACCTTTACCTTACCATTTTGAAACAATCGAAAACCTTTTCTATCACCTGATTTTGGTGAATTCAACCTCCGATACATGACTTTCCGTTTTCTCCTTTCGCTCGTTTAGGTCGCAAGCCGAAATCCCGTGAGCACGAAGAGTGTCCCTTAAAAGAGTTTAATGTATTTGAAAATTGCGTATCTCTATTTATACTAACCTAATTAATTAAAAATGAAAACTTACCTCAAGGGAATCATGAAATAGAAAGCAAATACAAACCGGTATATACAATGGAAATCCTTTGAGAACCAATTATTTCATGTAGTGTTTTAGATAACGCCCGTTGACAGGGGCGTTGAAGATTTTACCATCCAGGTTTTCTAATAAAAACAAATTTTTTCCTTTGAAAGTTGCGAATCTAAAAGGTCCATACCAAATATGATCGAATTTACCGTGTTTTGCCAAATCTTCCTTCCTAGCATCCCATCTTAAGACCAAATCACCCAAAAGAAACTCTCTGTCTTTTGTCTTACGGTCAAATAACGTTTTCATGTCGTCTTGATATTTTTGTAATCTTTCGTCCACTTCGACCCTGTTTTGTTGTACTTCGATTAGCTGATTTATTCTCCTTGTGATGTGGTTTGGTTCTTCTTTCTCATCTTGCCATAGTTTCATTACGGGAAGTGCCAAGTTTATGGGTAATACCACGTTAGTCCCGTATACCATCTGGAAAGGAGAAATGTCGATGGATTTTTTCATGCCAATCTGATTTGCCCATAGTGCGTATTTTAAATGTACATGCCATGATCTCTTATTCTCATTCAACACTTTCTTAATTATGTTGATCAGACTCTTGTTTGAAGATTCAACTAGTCCATTTCCTCGGGGATAATATGCCGTAGAATAATCGAGTACAATATTGTATTTTTGGTAAAAACTGATCATAGACATAGATTTAAAAGCTTGGGCATTATCTGTTACTATCTTTCGGGGGTAGCCAAATCTAGATAAAATGTTTTCTTCAAGGAAATCTATTACCACCGAATCTGTAGCCTTCCTGGTTGGAATAACCTCTACCCATTTAGTAAAGTAATCTATGGTAGTTAAGATCCATTTGTGTTGAGCGATGGAATGAGGGTTAATTTCGCCTATAAAATCCAGTTCCCACTGTTGAAAAGGAGCCTCTGTTTTGACTGGAACTAAAGGTAGCGCTGGGATTTTATGCTTGCCTGCAAACAGTTGGCAAGGGTCGCAAGCCATGACTTTGGCATTTACATTAGAGAAAAGTTTAGGACAATAATACCTTGCCCTCAGGATTTTATAAGCTGTCGCTCTCCAAGCGTGATGTCCCCCACACACTCCTTCATGGAATTCTCTTATGACCTCCTCTGTTTCAGATTCAATCAAACAAGCCAACAAGAAGCCAAGTGGGTCCTTCCAAAACAATTTACCCTCAGATATACAGTATTTGACCGCATGTAGTTTTAGTGTTATGGATTTGGATGGAGATAAATCACTCGGGCACTTCAAAGTCAGTAGGTAGGATACTATGTTTTTGTACCAGTTGGAGGAGGTAAACTTCTCTTTGATTCTAATTTCACTTGTTTGCTCATAGAGCTCGCTCATATCTTCATCTTCTCCACATCCTGTTAGAAAAACAGGACCGCAGAGCAATAAAATAAAACAAATGCAGAAACAAAACACAGAAGACACACAATACAAGAGAGACACAGATTTACGTGGTTCACCCAGTGTGGGCTACGTCCACCAGAGAAATTGCCAGGTCCTTCCTTTATTATTATCCAGCAAATGAAGGGATAC
>JASDQU010235002.1:1798-17212 GCA_032191745.1 Picea mariana | reverse complement strand
TTTTCTTAAAGTTTACTGTTATATTTTCTCAGGACAGGAGTCCTCTAGCTGTCAGTCGACATAGTCTTAGATACTTCATTAGCAGACTACTGTTAGTTAAGATTATGCCCCCTGGTTTCCTACGGGTAGGGTGGCTCTATGTTTTCCATTTTTTTTGACTTGTCACAGTGATATAGCCAGGTGTCCTGGTTTCCTCTACAGGCAGGACACCTGGTTCATAACTGGCATGTATCTCCTTTTTTGGATTAAGCTCTAATAGAAAGGTCCCACCTTTTATTTAAAAAAATAAAAATAAAACTAGGTTAGGCTTGTTAATAATAGATTAATTAATAATTAATTAATAATTAGTAATTAGGTTAGTTTGATTAAGTTAGAAATTAGTCTAGTGTATCAGAGTTAAACATTAATTAAAAATTAAATAAAACATATAAATATAAAACAATTTTGAATTTTAAATTAAATAAAACATAAAACATAAAATACAAAATATAATACAAACAAAACATAAAATAAATAAAAAATAAAAAATAAATACATATAATAAAACAAAACATTAAAAAAAACCAAACAAATAATAATAATAATTAAATAATAACTAAAAATATATATATATCCTAAGTTCTAAAACAGTTTCCCTTTCCCCATATATTGGACCCACCCCTTACGTCACTTACGTCACTCAACCAAAGGGGTTTCGATAAGAAAAACCATCGTAGGACACTTGTCACCATCACATGAACTCACACCCCCCATAATACCACTTACCACCCTAGGGGGATCTGAAATCCACTCTCCCCCCTCCAAAACCACTTTCCCCAAAAATCAAAACCATTTTTTCCCATCTTGACCACCTATTTTCCAAGAGCCATTTCGGGCAAACCAGAAGGAATTTTGAAAAAACAAGGGAGATTTTTCTCCAAAATGGGATGAAGAACAACAAAATCTATATTTTTTTCACATGTATCAGAAATTGGGAGAATCGAAGCCATCTATGAGCACCATTTTTCAGGTTTCCAGTTTTTCTGATCTTGTCATGTTTTTTCGGTGGCTGTCTTGGAGAGTTGGAGATGAATTTGGAAAAAATGAAAGAGGTTTTTGTTCAGGATAGGCTCATATACAAAAAAATCCCCAAGTTTTTACACAGATATATCATATTGGGAGAAATGAAAACTCCACGGGACCCTATTTTTCATAAATTCAAGAGGCATAAAGTCAAAGGACATCTGACAAAGAGATCTGATTCAAAGGCACAGATCACCCACAAATCCCATCAAAACATTGTCAGATCTATGAATGAATCTAAATTATCTCTATATCTTTGTAATCCAAAATCGAATTGGTTTAGATTTTCCTAAATTCGATCATGCTCATTAATCACAGGATCATTGTAAATAATTTATAAATACTTCTAATTTTGAAGTATCAGAGATTGATCAGTTTGGACCTGTTAGAAGGATGAAAATATTTGTGTAAAGATCTCACAGAGCCCCCATGGATCAAATTTCAGTAACACAGTTGCAGAATCACATGATTCTTATGTCAGTTTCATTGGTGAAGTAATCTCCATGATAATTGTTTTCTTCTATTTACCATATTGTTTTCTACTTTCTTAATTATTTTAAGGATACAAAAGGACATAACTGGTTTAAATGTACGCTCTGTCACTTTCTTGGAATAATTTCTATGTTTTTCCACTGAATATTAAACTCAGAATTCTCAGTTGCTCTGTGTTTAATTGGATTTCTTAATCTGTTTCATCTTTCCCGTGCATTAAATCTTGAAGATCCAGTGGATTTTCCTACCTTGCCCTGCCATATTAGCCTATTATGACCTGGATTTGATCCATTATGAGTCATGACTCCATTTCCCAATTGCTTTTCCCTTGATATTCCAACCAAACCATTTAAAAAAAACAAACCCTTGTACAATAGTAACTAGCCTAAAATATATTATAAACAAAGTTAGATCAGACAAAGAGAGCCCTCTCTGAGTCTTGGAGGGCTAGATATAGGACTCCAAGTGGTTTTGTAGTTACCTCTACCCATTTCTTATTCAACTTGAGAAATTACAAAGTGCTAATAGAAGGGAAAGAAAGAGATGGTCTATAAGCTAAATAAGTCATTATATGGTCTAAAGAAATCACCTAGGATGTGGTAACAAAAGTTTGACACATACATCCTTGGATTGGAATTTGTGATAAGCAGGGTTTATCACTGTGTATATTCCAAGAATGTTGGTAATCACTTCATTTATGTAGTGTTTTATGTTGATGACATGTTTCTGGTAGGAAATAACATGGATGTTATCAAGGAGGTGAAATCGCAACTATCCTCCAAATTTGACATGAAGTATCTCGGTGTTGCTAACTTCATTATGGAAATGGAGATTAAAAGAGATCATGCAGACACGAAACTCTAGTTGAATTGGAGAAAATATGTTTAGATGATATTGATGAGGTTTAATATACATGGAAGTAAACTAGTCAAGGTTCCTATTCCTATAGGTGTAAAGTTATCTACAGATTAGTGTCCCAAGACACAAGAAGAAGAAGAGGACATGTCCCATGTTTTGTATGCCAATGCAGTGGGAAGTTTGATGTATGCAATGGTCTGCACTAGATCATACATTGTAAATGCAGTGGGATTTTTGATCATGTATATGTCAAAACCAGGGAAGGAGCATTAGAAAACAATAAAGAGGGTCTTCAGGTATTTGCATGGCACTACCAGTTATGTATTGTGCTATCAAGGAAGACCAGGATTGGAGAGAGTGTTGGACATACATGGGTTTTTTTATGCATACTGGGATGGAGATATGGATCATAGAAGATATACAAGTAGGTATGTTTTTAAACTATCTGTAAGAGAAATAAGTTGGATGAGGAAAATACAGGATGTAGTGGCACTCTCAACTCCAGAATTTGAATACATGGAATCCACTCATGCAAGCAAGGAAGCAATATCGTTATAGAGATTATGTTCAGGTATTGGGTTTGTACAACAATAAGTGAGATTATATTGTGATATTCACAGTGCAATATTCTTGGAAAAGAACCTTTCTTATCATTCAAAGAAAAATCATATTGATTTTGAATATCACTTTGTGAGAGACATGGTCAAAGAAAAGAAGGTGTTTCTAGAAAAGGTTGGCACTTTGAAGAATGTTGTAGGTTCATTGAAAAGGTTTGTTAGCACAGAGAAGTTCTCCTAGTGTAGAGTACCAACGGTCAATTTTGCCCTGGATTTTTGACTATGTAATCATGTGAACCCCTGTATGAAAAGAAAACAACAAGTGGGAGAATGTTGGGTATGTGTTATATTCTTTGAATGTGTGTGTGTGGGTGAGTTAGATTCGACAACTCCATCTGACGATCCCAACTTCCTCTGCCCCTTCTATCATATTCATCGTGTGATTTCTTTGGGGGGTCATAAGGGGTGACAAGATTGGGCCCCCCTAGTTACATGCAGCATCTGTCTCCGGGGCAACACCCCCAAAATATGTTTTGGGCGATTTTTTCTATTTTAACAGATTTTGTTATTTTTAGCGGTTTTCTAAATTAATCCTAGATTAAGGGATTAGGGTTTTGGTAGCTATGGAATACCTAAAATATTTTTTATATTGTATTTTGAATGGTGAAATTAATACAATGAATATTTTAAATGTGCAGCACCAAGGACTAATGGTTTTCTCCCAGGTAAGGGTTTCCAGCATAAATCTTTGTGTACTGTGTCTATGAGCCGTTGATTAATTTATGTTTTTATTAGGAGAATATGTATGCATTTCTTTACTTCACAGGTTTAAAACTTACATTGTTAAGGCTAGGAGGAAGATTTTTTTGGGTTTTTTAGAGAGAGGAGAAACCAAATGAAGGAATACTATGTTATGAGAAATTTTGGCATTGAGACTAAGATTTTTACTTGGCATTTGACTTGGTATTTTTCACATATTGTTCGTGGGATATGGTTTTGAGACTTTGGGAACATAGGGGTACGAAAAATCCAAGGATTCATGGAGCTAGAGAACTGGCGAGGTTATTCATAGATAGATGGGAGGAAAAAAATCCAGTTTTAGGGAAAAAACAAGGAAATGAGACAACAACTATAGATTTCATAAGAGGATGAAATCAAGTAGTGTTTGAGGTAATTTTATTACTCGTCTAATTATTTACGATCAAGTTGTTTTAATTACATTATATATATAATACTTGTTGTATGCTACTTGAAATTTAAATTGAGATTGCATTTGTTTAATTGCATCATAAGGAAATTCAACAGAAATAACTATCATGAAATTTAACAGAAACTCATTTCATATATTAATAACAATTCTTTTATTACAGAAAAATGTTCTCTTAGAATTACAATAATTACAATAGTGTGTAACTATGAAGCCTTGGTCAAGGGCGTCATAGTTAGATAGCCATGAAAAAAGGGTTGAAGGCTAGGCTAGTTTTAGAAGCTATCATTCAATTGTGGCTATGTATTCAATATTAGGATCATTGCAAAAGAATATTGTACTAATAAAACTAATCTCTTGTCTTGATTTGTTGAATTTAAGAATGGGTTAGAAGGGGTAAGGGTTCCTTTTGAGTTGAGATTTTTTATGATAATCTTGTGCAATAATGTTATTTATAAGTTCAAGAATAGTAGAGATTGGTCAAAAGAAAATAATTTTAATATAGGAGTTAAGAAAGGTTGTCCCATCTCTTCTTTCGTTTTAGGAATTTCAATCGATAAGTTATAAGGATATTTGGAAGAAGTAGGTTGTTTTAGAACTACTTTCAATAGAATAGTCATCATCCTTCTTATTTACAATAATGATATTTTTCTTATGGAAATGTGTCATTCTAATCTCAACACACAACTAAAAATTATCGATGATTTTTTTTTCTAAAGGATATGTTAGTGAGTATTGACAATATAAAGGCATTGATAATCAAATCCAAGGAGATCACTTATGCAAATTTTGTGTATGAAAACACTATATTAGAGGAAGTTCATACAAATATACCAAAGTTGACCTTCATCACATGTTTAACTCGAACTATAGCATTGATAAAAGGACTAATGGAGGTTGAGAAATGTATTTTGGTCTTGATAAGAACTATAAATCAAAGGAATTTGGGTTGTGGGAAAAAATAAAATCCTCTCTCAGAGTATCATTACTCGTATTGTCTTATATGGATTTGAAGTCTATGGTTGCATCATCTCTAGAGAATTGTGAAGGAAGATCAAATAAACCAAAAAGTGTTTAATAATTTATAATACTAAAATTAAAAAAAATATGCCTTATCCTATCTTCCTCATAAAAGTTGGTCTTCACCCTATTCTAAGGATGGCTATGACTAGGCAACTAATGCAAAAGAACAAGACATCTAACCTGAAAGATACTTGAGGCATCCTAAGATTACATGGAACGACAATCAAAGTCACTTGCAACTTAAGAGGGTTTGGAATAAATATGTTAGGTTTTGGATAAATCATCGAGGATTACAAGAGGAGGTCACTCTGTAAAATAATGATACCACTAAAAATATTATCACATATAAGTTTAAGGGGATATTGTGTTGTGATAAAGCACAGGATAAGAGAAAATTAAGATACTATAAGGAGATCAATAAACCCAATATAGTGTTGGGTTGGTATATTATTCACAATG
This sequence comes from Picea mariana, assembly GCA_032191745.1. Classification (NCBI taxonomy): domain Eukaryota; kingdom Viridiplantae; phylum Streptophyta; class Pinopsida; order Pinales; family Pinaceae; genus Picea; species Picea mariana. Next base: position 11,554 of record JASDQU010235002.1, on the reverse strand, counting down.
AAAGTCTAGTCGAGGTGGATCGACTGACAGTCAAAGTCAAAGATATAGACAACAAGTCAAAAGTTGAGGTGATTAAAATGCGTAAAGTCGAAGTCGAAGATATTGAAAACAAGTCGAAGGTCGAGGTGGTCCGATCGAGTAAACTCAAAGTTGAAGATATCGAAAAAAGGTTGAAGAGGTCAACCAACAAAAGGTTGATAGGAGGGAACATGGAAACTGACTGAAGATTGAATGAAGGTTAAATGGTAATCTGAATTGGTATCTCACTTGGTATCCGACTGTAACAGAATCTTGAGATCCGAGGGATTTATAGCAAATGATCTGCATGGATCTGTAACCATTTTTGGGCACTTTCCTTTAGGGTTTTTCCTACTGTAAATCCTATAAATAAGGAGTATTGTAATGATGTAAAATCTAATCAATAATCATAGAATAACCAATTTTTATAGGTTTTTGATCATGCAAATGTAAGCCGAATTAATTACAATAAGGTTGTTCTTGTGTAAAGCAATAAGGTATGATTTCGAATGTGTATTAGGTGTAGACCAAGGTTATGGATGTAACATTGTATTCTGAATGAAAAAGACAACAAGAGAGAAATATACTCAAGGAATGTTAGTTTTCTCATTTGGGTTTCCAAGGTAAAATATCTATGTACTGTGTGTTTTCTTTTTTATTTACTTTCTTGTTTAAATATTTATTCCTCTCTTCTGCTAGGTTTAGTTTGTAAGTGTTCCTCATTTCCTAACATGTCGTATCAGAACTTGGTTTAACAATATTGGATCTAAGCTAAACCCTAGGTTCAGTAAGAGTCATAAGTTAGAAATATTTAAATATTGTGTTAAATAATGGTGAGCAACTCGAGAATATAGATAAAAAAATTCAATGGCCATACTTTTTATTTTTGGGAGCTTAAAATTGATCATCTCCTTGTAGATCGAGAACAATGGGAAAAAGTCTATTTAGGTACCATTTCGATAGGTATGTCGACAAAAGAATGGGAGAAACTCGAGAGAATGGTAAGGATTAAGATTCAACTTTGTCTTGCAGATTCAGTACTTTTGAATGTCTCAGGTAAATATTCATCCAAGAAACTGTGGGACAAGTTGGGAAGCTTTTGCTAGTCAAAATCCATGGTAAATAAGTCGTTTCTCAGAAATAAATTGTATCTTTTGAGGACGAGGGAGGGTAGTTCGATGACTAAGAATTGAAATGCATTTAATACCATTATAAGGAAATTATCTTCTATGGATATTAAAATATCTGAAGATGAGAAATGTGTTAGCCTATTATGGGCTTTTCCAAACTCCTAGGATAGATTAGTCATGTCTATAGGGAGAAATTCAACCACATTAGAACTAGAATACGTCGTTACATCTCTTCTGTCAGAAGAAATGAGAAGGAAGAAAATGGAAGGATTGACCAAAGATGTGTTTGTGGTGAGAGGTCGACCGATTGATTGAGATAAAGGAACATTTTCCAGTAGAAAGTATAAGTCAAAGGATATATATAAATACCATGTTCATTCAATGAGAAGATGCTGGAAATGTGGTAAAGTTGGGTATTACAAAAGGGACTGCAAGTCGAAGGAAATGGAAGTTAGTACAAGATCCAATGAGAAGAATTCAATTGAGAAAAACATGACAATAGATAAGGGAGGTGATGTGTACCTAACATCGATCAATAGACACTCAGATCAATATGTTTGGTTGATCTAATCAGGAGCATCCTATCATATGACACCACATAAAGAATGGTTTTGAAAATACAAATGATATGAAGGAGGATATGTGTTCTTGGGGGGCGACTCACCAACCAAACTTATTGGACGAGGAAGAGTTTGACTGATACTCTAATATGGGAGAAGGATAACCCTTCGAGGTGTTCTCCAAATTTTGGGTTTGGAAAGAAACCTGATATATATCAGCAAGATGAGTGATGCATGGGTGCACACTTTATTTTAGAAGGATACATGTAACATGGTCAGAGGTGCGATGGTGTTAGTGAAAAACGTTCGAATTGGGATGTTATACAAGTTATTATAGAATGTTGACTTGAATGGATGCAACAACACCATTGTTCCTCAAATCGACTTGAATCAACTCGACTCAATCTTAGTCAATTCAAACCAACTCAAAAACTCATCGTAAATTCGACCCAACCATTCTATGGCATGAGAGAATGGGACATATTGGAGAAAAAGGACTTCAAGTTATGCATAACAAAAGTATGGTAGAAGATTTTCCTAAATGTAATTTAGAAGTTAAATTTTGTGAACATTGCATCTATGGAAAAAAATGTTGGGTGAGGTTCCCATCTGGAGTGATAAGGGAAAATAGGATTCTAGAGTTGGTTCATAGTGATGTATTTGGTCTTGTTGTAATGCCTTCACTTGGTGGATCCCTATATTATGCCTCCTTCATAGATGAATTTTCGAGGAAGACATGGATATATTTATTGAGGAAGAAAGAATGTGTTTTCGAGAAATTCAAAGAGTTTAAATATCTTGTAAAAAACCAAACTTATAATAAGTGAAGGTGATGAGAACTGACAATCGTGGTGCATTTTGTGGAAAATAATTTGATCAGTTCTGTAAGAAATGTTTCATAGAACGCCAAAATACCACACCATATACCCCCCAACAACATGGAGTTTCTAAGATAATGAACATAGCATTGATGGACAAGGAAAGGAGTATTCTTAATGGTTTTGGGATTGCACAAGAATTATGGGTGGAGGTAGTTGACACTACAAAATATCTAGTGAATATGTCTCCTTTTTTGGTGCTAGTCGACATGAATCCACATGAGGTATGGTCTAGGAAGAAGCCTTCGGTTTCACATCTCAAAGTATTTGACTATGATGCAGGGATGATTTTAAGRATGGAAATTTATTTTAAAATGTAGAAACCTTGGCAAATATTATTAATCCTTCATATGCTAACTATAAAGGATTGGCAATATTTTTGTAAAAATGTTCAAATTTCTAAGGATTTTATATAGTTTTTTATAAAAATTTAGCGATTTTAGAGGTAAAATAATTTTATCCTATAGAATTTGGGCGAATCATTTTTAAAATAGCGAATCTCATTTTTTGGAAAAACCATGCAAAATCAAGCCATGAGCAAAATTTAGCCCCTAAAATCATCCTTGCAATATGAGGAATTTGTGCATGTTCCCAAGGAAAAGAGGAGCAAGTTGGACAAGAAGGAAATCAAGTCTATTTTCATTGGATACAAAGAAAGAATGAAAGGATATAAGATCTGGTATATTTCATCAAGGAAAACAATGTATAGTCAATATGTGGTCTTCAGAGAAGTCGGAAGGAAGTCTAAGCCTAAAGAAATGGTTCAAATTGAGAATAATCTAGAGAAGGTGTGGTTCGAACTGAGGAATGAAGAAGATGATTCATATGAGTTGACTGAATTAGAAGAAGAGGTGGAACAACTGACCCTAGTTGTAAGGAGATCATAATGAGTAAGAAAAACAGTAGAAAGGTATAGTCTACTCGAATTATATTATGTATTTGTGTTAACTACCACTGACGTTGAGCCCAAGTTAGTCGAGGAGGTAGTCGACTTAGTAGAGGGAAAACTATGGAAGGATTCCATGGTCGAAGAGATGGAATATTTTCACAAGAATGTGATGTGGGACTTAGTGGAATTACCTAGTGGAAGAAATCTTATAGGTAGCAAATGGGTATTCAAGAAGAAGATGAATATAATAGGCCAAGTTGAGAAATTCAAAGCTTGACTGGTAGCGAAAGCATATTACCAAGTTGAACGAGTCAACTTCGGTGAGATTTTTTCCCTTGTTGAAAAATTAACTGTCATTAGAGTACCAATGTCTCTGGATGCATCATTTGATTTGGAAATAGAATAGATGGATGTAAAGACAAAGTTCCTACATGGGGATCTGGAAGAAAAAATAAACATGAAACAACCTGAAGGATTTGTAGTAAATGGCAAGAAAGATTTGGTGTGCAAACTAAAAGATCCCTTTATGGTATAAAGAAATCACCAAGGATGTGGTACCAAAATTTCAACACATACATCCTTAGTTTGGGGTTTGTGAGAAGAAAAGTTGATCACTTCATATATTCCAAAGAATAAGGTGGGAATTTCATATATGTAGCATTGTATCTCAACAACATGTTGTTGATTGGAAACAACATGAACACGATAAAGGAGGTGAAGAAGTAGTTATCCCCCAAGTTCAACATGAAGGATCTTGTTGTAGAAAACTTCACTTTGGAAATGGAGATCAAGAGAGATAGAGAAACTAGAAAGATTTGGTTGAACCAAAAGAAGTGTATTAAAACAGTCTTGAAACATTTCAACATGTATGATTGAAAACTTGTGAAGGTTTCAATCCCTGTGGGAGCAAGAATAATTTTTTAACAGTGTCCAAGGAAACATCAGGAAATAGAGGACATAACATGTGTTCCCTATGCAAGTTTTGCTGGTAGTATAATGTATGCAATGGTTTGCACTCGACCAAAAATTCCCCATGCAGTGGGAGTGTTGAGTAGATACATTTCGACACCTGGGAATGAGAATTAGACAATTGTCAAGATAGTATTCATGTATTTGTCTGGCACAAAATATTATGCTATATGATAGCAAGGAAAATATGGAGATGAAAGTGAAGTAAATGTACATAGCTTTTTCAACGTCGACTGGGATGGAGAAATGGATCGATGAAGGTCAACCAATGGATATGTGTTCAAGATGTTCGATGGAGAAATCAACTAGATGAGTAAATGATAGGAGTTCGTAGCCTTGTCAACAACAAAAGATGAATACATGGAATCCACACATGGAAGTAAAGAAGTAGTATGGCTACAAAGGTTGTGTTAAGGAATTAGGTTTGAGACGAAATCTATGAAGATAAGTTGTGACAATCATAGACCAATATTCCTAGAAAAGAGCCCAAAATATCATTCTAAGACTAAGCGCATTGATGTACAATACCATTTTGCGAGAGACATGGTGGAAATCAACAAGGTGTTGCTGGCGAAAGTAGACACGTTGGAAAACATAGCATATTCTTTGACCAAATCTATGAATGATGTGAAGTTATCTTGGTTCAAACAGGCAATCGGAATTGTTTCACTGGGTCTATGAATGAGAGTTCAAATATCTCTCTTGGGTTTTTATATTATTTTCAGTGAAAGTATATTTGAGGTGGATCGACTGACAGTTGAAGTCCAAGATATCGACAACAAGTTGAAGGTTGAGGTGGTTTGACCGGGTAAATTCGAATTCAAAGATATTGATAACAATTCGAAGGTCAAGGTGGTTGGACCAAGTAAAGTCTAAGTCAAATATATCAACAACAGGTCGACCAGGTCAACCGACAAGAGGTCAACAAGTGGGCGCGTGGCAACCGAATGAAGGCTGACTAGTAATCTGACGTGCTAGTCCACTGTAACATAATTCTAAGATTCATAGGATTTGTATCCAATGATCTGCGTGGATCTATAACCATTTTTCGGTGTGGATCTGTAATCATCTGCATGGATCTGTAATTATAAATCCTATAAAGGAGTTGTGTTATAATTTTGTAAAGTCTAATTAATAATCATAGAATAACCAATGTTTATAGGTTCTTGGTCATATAATTGGCTACAAGGTTGTTCTTTTGTAAAACAAGAAGGTATGATGTTGATTGTGTCTTAGGTGTAGGCCAAGGTTAGATATATAACCTTTTATTCTAAATCAATAAGACAACAAGAGATAAATATGCTCAAGGAGTGTTGGTTTTCATGTTTGGATTTCCAGAGTAAATTCTTTGTGTACTGTGTGTTTCCTTTGTCATTTAATTTCTTGTTTAAATATTTCTTCCTCTCATCTTCTAGGTTTAGTGTGGAAGTGCTCCTCATTTCCTAACATCTAGAAGATCAAAATTATATTTCAATTATATCCATATTAAAGAAGAGAATTAACATTATTAAAATAAGAACAAACTCTCATTGTCTCCATAGTCAAACACAAAGTTGGACAATTCCTTAAATGCTTTGGAATGAAAAAAATTGTCATCCTTGTGATACTAAGAATGTGGAGGATGGAAAACATTTTTTCATGGAATTTCTTGGGTATGCCCATATTTTTCCAAATATTTATAACAATGTAGACCTTCCTAATATGTAAACTCAAAAAAACTCTAGATATTTAGGAAATCTTACTTTCAATCTTTTAAAACACAAAAGTATTTTTTTAAAGCAAACCAATTAACTCCTTATCATTTTTAGTAAGGTTGGATAAACCCAATTGATGTAAGTGGGAAAACCCCCTACGAACTACACCAGGGTTCTAAAGTGCAGGCAGAGCTAACCATCTAAATTCTCCTACTTTTTACAACTATCACGACATTACCCCACAATCATACATAAAAGACAAAGTATAGGGATATGGTAGGCATACCTTAAAGTCCACGTCTGGTGTCGATCCCTTTGCACTTAGTTGTTTCTCGACTGCAGATCTCCTCTCAAGGACAACCTGCATTCACCAAAAGATGAACAAGAAACCACACACATGCATTCTATGTATACATTAGTGGGTTAGACATCATAACAAAAATGTAAACAAATCATAAAGATTTAAGACATTATTTGGCGGGATGGAAAAAGTATTTCTTTATATTAATCTCATAAAATTCCTCTACAATATGAGACCAGAAACTACTCCTTGAACTCGGTCCCAGGCTCCTCTTCACCATGCACCAACTGCTTCCATGTATTCTTCTCCTCTTCAATTCTCTCTAGGGAAATGGCAAGGGTTTGCAATGGAGGAAGAAGAAATTTTGGCTCAAACTCACAATATGGTTGCAAAATATTGGGGCAAAGGGCGAATACTAAAATGGGTAGAGTTTCTATGCTCTCTTGCTTCTCCTTGGAATGGGACCCCAACACCTTATTTTATAGGCCAAAAAGATAGTAACGGTTGGGGTGACTGGCTATGGGTGGTCAAATGGTTAAGTAACGGCCCAAAAACCTGTATCTGTTTGCAATTTTCATTTTTCGCGCTTTTTGTGAGTGTACATGGGTTGTAGTGGTGAAGCAAGCAGGTGTATGCAGGGAATATTGGTGCAGGGTGTGTACACCTTCAAAAAAATGGTTTCTTAGAAGAGTTGTTCAATGATAGCTTGGCAAAGATAGCAAGTAAGATGGCCTGATGCCAAGTATGCATGTCTAATGTAATTTAGGGTTATAAAACCAATTTGATCTTAATGGATGTGTACAATCATCAACATTATCATTAATATTACTATTATTTGTGCTATTTTTTTCAAGTTTTCATATCAAACCATATCCATATAATAGTATTTCTACCCTACAAAATATTAAAATGTATTTAGATGCAATAATTATAATTATTTAATTATTCATAATAATATTATATTAATATATATTAGATCTTTAATATGAGTACTAGGTTTTAAGTGTCACTATTCATATAGATCAAATACCACGTTTCTAAAGAGATATCTATTTATTTAAATTAAAGAATAAAAATGACATATTAATATAGTTTTGTATTATAATTTTTTATTTTTAGATTATAAAACTTATCATAACAAAACTTATATTATTTTATAAGAAAATATATTTATATCTAAAAATTGAGAAGATATTGTCTAAACGTTTTAAGTTTTGAAATTTTAATTTTCTATTGTTTAAATTGTATCTTTTTGTATGTATAAATGGGTTCAGTTTGCTTAAAAATTGTTGAGCACTCATATTATACAGACTTACTCACTCAAATTTGCAGATCCAACAATTTGTTTTCCAAATATGGATTAAATTAAAAATAGAAATTATCTAAAAAAAAACAAAACCTAAAACATGTAAACTGTAAACTCTCAATATAGTTTGGAAGAGGAAAATAGTACAAGTTTGATCAGATGAGAATAGGAAAAGAACTTAACATGTTACAATAATTCCTTAATGCAAAGATAGTTGTAAGGTGTTGTAGGTCCACAAAACATGGTTTTCTTAAAAACATTTACGCCAAGGAAGTAACTTGTCATTATTACTTATTTTGAACAAAATTTTAAGTGGTCCAGGATCTTTTTCAACAACAACATAGACTCCAAAATATAGTGGTCTTTTTCAACAACAACAGACTCCAAAATGTACTGGTCCTACAGTTTTGTAAGAAAAAAAAACTCCAAAATATAGGACAACCTTGTTTTATTGTAGGTCCACCACTTTGGCCCATCATGAATGATCACAAAGTGGGCCCATAATCAATGATCACAAAGTTGAAAATTCTAAACAATGGGAATGAAATTAAAAAATGAAAAATTTCATCTACTTTGGCCCATCATCAATGATCACAAAATCGGCCCATCATCAATGATCACAAAGTTGAAAAATCTAAACAGTGAGAATCAAATTGAAAGATGAAAAATTTCATCTTTTCACATTTGAAATGGATATGAAATATTTAAGCAATCTATATAGATAATATTATCCAAGTTTATAAGTTTAAAGTATTTTTTCGATAAAAATCTTATAAAATATTTAATGGATTCTTATGCATATTTATGTATGAAAGTTTTTTTTAAATGTTAATATAAATTAATGTACTAAAAAATAACATTAAAATAATAAATAATCGGATATATTATAACATTACTATAATTAGTTCCCCAGATGGGGTGACACGAGGGCATCAGTGGACACGCGGGCAGTCGTCGGGATGCCCATTTAATGCATCAACTGGCGAGCGCCCTTTGACAATTAATTAAGCAATGGCCTGCACCATCCACCTCCATTTGATGAKCCCTCTTGTGYGAGGGGGATGTACCAGTCGACAGAGCATTCAACTCCTTGCCTTAATGGCCTTGGCGGTCATGGTGGCATGGCACATAATCACGACGATGAATTGGGAAGGGATGCATTKGCTCCTCGCAACGTTCACTCCGTCCGAGCAGTAATTCCAAMCTCCGCYGAAGTCTAGGAGAGGAGAGGCCAATATGACAGGAACTCAGACCCCTTCCAGGGTCTCCACAATGTCGAGGCTCAGAGGGAAATCGCGTCGAGGGGCCGCCTGGTACAGGGCTGAGTCCCGGTGATAGTGCATACAAAAAATTGAGCGAGCACTTGCCTTAGCGTCCACTCGATGCAAAAGGTGACCATGGATGCCTCCCATGGTGTATGTAGAGGAAATTAGTCTGGAGGAGGCTATGCAGAGCCACCGCTCAATTGTACGCGCAGAGGAAAGCAAGCTCCCGCCCGGAGACACCCTGCGGAACCCCAGCACCGACAGAACGGAGGACCTCTTCCCACCATGTATTGTGGAGGAGGAAACCCCTCCCGACGACACCACAGGGATGGTGGAGCCACCAGGACTTTCAACCCGAGCAGTGGGGGATGCCAGGACACGAGCATCCGACGACAGTGGAGGGTTGGAACAACCTTTCTTCTCTGAATTATGGCACCTCCCACTCATCTTCGAGCTCCAGAATGTGATGGAAGACCAAGTTTTTCGCCTCGCCAAGATGGACCAAAGGTTGGACATGCTCTTTGTGGCCCACTCAAAGAATCTTCCACCACGGCAGTGTCCGACGTGCGTGCAGGCGTACTTGCTTCCAGCAGGCTGGCGTCAGAAGAGGAATGAACGACCGCGCACGGGTAAATAGATTCACCGAAGCTTCTGGTTAGAAGTATCTCTGTTGTCTCAGTTTAGTTAGCGTGTTCAGTTTTTTTATGTCTATTTATGGCTTCCTTTTTGAAACTTATTAGCATAAT
>JASDQU010235000.1:0-13264 GCA_032191745.1 Picea mariana | reverse complement strand
TTCTTGTTCTTTGAGCATTCCCTTTAATTTCAAGATGTTCCTTTGACTCCTCCTAAGAAACGTTTTAGTGTTATCTGAAAGATAGTTATAGTGTGTATAATAATGATCACTGCTATATCTATATAAACCCTCTTCAACTTATTTTTGAAGTTCTAATAGATTTTCTTCTATTCTTTCCATGGGATAACTACCATCAAACTTTACACAAATTGTTTCTAGATCTTCTTCTTCACGTGAGAAAAATTCAACATCATCACATTTTGAATCATTGCAATCAAGAGTCTTTGGAGATTCTTTACCTTCATTTGAAATATCTTAAAGATTTTCCTTTTTTCCAACATCATCACATGATTCTTTTCCTTCATTTGAAATCCTTTCAACATCATCACATATGCAATCAAGAGTTGGATATTCTTTACCTTTAATGATCTTGATGGAGTGGTCTTCAACATCTTCTTTCTTTTCTAGATATGTCTTCTCTAGCTTTAGCCATAGATCCTTGGCGGAAGTGCATTGTCCCATGCTCTCTTTGATAGTGCTTGAGAGTCCACTAAGAATGGTCTTGAGAGCTAATGCATGATTCTTCTTTCCTTTACTTTGAGATGCATACTTTGACCTGTTCTTCAAGGAAACTTGTAATGTCCCCAAGGCCGAGCCCTATTGTAAATCATGTCTATGAAGTATAAAGATTGCATTATGAATTGTAATTATGTTTTATAGGTTGGTGAGCCAAGTTTATATAAGCTAGTGGGCTTATGCGTTATTAGGCTAGAGAGCCTAAGTGTTAAGGTGGGGAGCCTACTTTTGTATATGTAATCATGCAGAAAATTAATAAAAATATAAACACTGTTGCGTGCAGACCGACCACGATGAATGAGTGATGGGGGACTAAGCTTCCATAGAGTGGGTAAGGGATTGGGGGCGCTGGAAGGTTGGAAAGAAAGGCTAAGTGTTGAGCCTAGGGGCTTAAGTCCTTGGGAATAATATTTTAATATTATTCCAAAAGCCATGTAAATGTGATATTTTATCCTAAGTTCTTTGAAAGGATGAGTGACATCCAAATGGGAAGGAACGAGCTTCATGGGTGACAAGTGTCAAACCAAGCGCATGCAGTTAAAATTGTTTAGTTGAGCCATGATGGGGGTTCCTCCTCCCATTCTCCATCCTACGTCTGAACTCATGGATGTCCAGGATCGACCTATGTTTCAGTGTTTGTTCTAGGGAATCCTTACCTGAACCATTAAGTCTTTGCATGGGATATCTATACACCCTCACGCATCCCTGAAACCTGAGCCGTGAGTCTGTCCTATATTGTTGGTTGGGGAAAAATGAATGTCCCGTAATTGATGAGTCGTGTTATGCTGTAGCATCTGTCTGTCACCAGTTTTGGGAAGCCCGTGTTTTTGTTTCCAGTGGACTATTTTGGTCGCGTAGCGCTTGACTACGTGTGGCTTGTGGACCATTGTATGTTCGTGTGGAGCCTTGTGGATGCCTATTTTTTGTTGTGGTTGTCATTCTGGTGTCAATTGATTGCTTGATGTTGTTGCGGTTTCCCTCACCCGGTTGGAATTGAGTCGAAGGGTGTACTAAAGAAGTGGGTTTTCAGGCCCGTGGTAGAAGAAGAAGCTTGTCAGGCCTGTGAGCAATTCCCTCCAGGTGAGAGAGTCTATTGGGAAGTGGTTTTCTCCCAGAGAGAGTCCAGCACCAGCTACGAAGCTCTAAGATTTCCTGATCTGGCCTGTTGTCGAGACCCGGAGAGGGAGGTGAAGCATTGATGGATTGTGCTTGCAAAGGTGTATACTCCTGGGAAGAACAGACATGTGGGGAATGAGAGTCCATGAGTAGTGGGCGTAAGAAGTCATCTTGGGAAGAATCCTTCCAGTTATTCTGTGTATTTTTCCCTATAACCTCAGCCTAGACTAGGATTCCTTGCCTCAGGTGGAGCTTAGTCCCAGCTCGGGGGTGACTCACTGCTGAGAGTGATGAGCAGCATGGTCTAAGGCTGAGAGGTTCGTGGAAGGCTTGCATGTGGTTGGTGGAATTACCATGGTTTCAAAGATAAGTATCATCTTATGCTTAATATTATGTTTTGCATGCCTGTGATGCTTATATGTATCATGTATTTTGTTGTGCATATGAATTATTGTTAATGACAGGGATTATTTATGTTAGCAGTAATCTTGTGCTTACTCTGAGTTAAATGTATTTAATATGACTTAAATGCATGTTATTAATTAAGTATGAGAGTGATGTTGTTCCGCATAGTAGTGTTTTCTCGGCCAAGTGGGATGTAACGGTTGGGGGCGTAATAGTATGGTATCAAAGCCTAGTTTCAACGTTGAGCCTGGATGGGCCAGATGAGTGGTCTTTGGACCGAGATTTGGAGAAGAAATTGTGTCCAGAGGACTAATTTCAGACCTCAAAATGTTTCTGAGTGTCAATGGACTACTTGAACATGTTACAAAGCTCAGGAGGTGTAGCGATATTATAAAACTGCAGCCAGTGTGGTATATGGCCACAGGGAGAGAGAGAACTCCACACCAGTAGTGTTGGATCAAGTAGATGAAGGTTTAGAAGGAGGGTACCAAGTCATTGGCCAGAAGTCCTTAGAAGCAGAGTTGGATGGTCAGAATTCTCTGTGGAGAACCCGTGAAATTGCGAGGGTTGTAAGATGGCCAGAAGTTGCAAGGTGGTTAGTGGATGGAGAAACTCACCACCATAGGATCCAGAATAAACATGGGTCATTGATCGTGGTTGGTTTGAACCGTTGGATCATTTCGTGAATTTAGGGATCATGAACTTGGAGTGCAGGCCAAATTCTTGGTCACTCCAAGTCCCGAATCACAAAAGGGATTAACAAGGGTAGAATCGGACGGTGGAGCGCTTCCAGGAAGAAGTGTCAAAATCCCGTGAGCCATCAGATCTAGCCAACTAGCAAGGAAGTTAGGGATGAAGAGCTTTGATAGGTGTAAGCATAGGAGATATCTGGACCATTAGAGGGAGGCTCACAGTTGTTGATCTCATACATGAATATCCATATCGGAATTCGGGGATTGAAGTGACAAGAGATTTGGAGTCGTTGCATCATGAACTCCCAGTTCGTGAAACTCTGAAAATATCTAGACCGTTAGATCCAAATCATCGAGGATCATTGGATCTCGTACAAGAACTCGTGTATCGGAATTTGTGGATTGAAGTGACAAGAGGTTAGAGTCACTGCATCGTGAACTCCTAGTTACCGAAAACCCGAAACCCCGAAATCCTGAAACTATCTACATCGTAGATCGTAGGAGAGGAACTTGACCATTGGATCAAGTAGATGAATAGACCGTAATTTCATAATTTTGGCAAATGGAAGTTTGAGATGTGTATATGCACGAACTCCTGATGCCCAAAACTCTGAAATGAAAAGTAAAAATAGTGGGGCCCCCTGGCATTGCTGGGAGTGAGGTGGACCTTCTTAAGGACACTATGTGTCACTACCTTGGTGGGAGACAACTGTTCTATGGGCCCGAAGGGTAAGGAAATTAAATTTTTGGAAGTTGGGAGTTGGAGAGGGAAGTAAGTGTGAGAACCTCCGGGACCAAAACCCCGAAACCCAAAACCCCAAAGCCCCGAAATCCTGAAACCCGAAGTTTTGTTTGGAGAGCCTTCTATCACCTAGCAGTTTAGCGTTTGATCACAGCCCGTGGACGCATGGGTTGGGGACTAAGAAAACGGGGGCTATCACCATAAATTGCAGAGCCAAACAGAGCTCAGAAAATTTGTGGAATCAAAACATTTTATTATTCACATTGGTTTATGAATGTTGTAGTTTTATTAAGGGTTTAAGGCCTGACAAACTTTGGTTGAATGCACGTTGTGTGTGTAGAGTTCAACGAGTGTCAAGATAGACACGAATCGACGCTGAGTATAGAAATGGAAGAGGTGTTGATTGCCTCCAATGCAGAGAACGAAAGAGGAGGAAGGGATGTCAACTTGGGAGTCAAAGGATCGAACTCCAATGGGCACAGAAGAGAATTGGATAAGGAAGGACATATGATGAAAATCATTGAAAGATTGTAGAAAGATGCCCAAGCTCACCGAGCTGATAGTCGAAAGATCATGAAAGTCAGGGATAGGCAGGGTCAATTCAACTTAAGGATATTGAAGAGTCTGGAAATAATAGAAAAAAAATTGGAAAAGGAGAGTGACTCAAGAAAGACAGAGAGTCATAGGACCCCTGAGAGGAAAAGAAGATCAAGGAGTGTCAGTAGACATCGTCATCACTCCCCAAATAATTCCAGTAGGGAAGCACACAGTAGTTCAATCCCATCTCCTACCAGAAAGCACCGAAGATCTGGAGTGGATGAATTGAAAGGGGAGATGAATAAGATTAAGCCTCCTATGTTTGATGGAGAACATAAGAAGGAGGAAGATGTTGAAACACGGTTTCTTGACATGAGGAAATATTTCCAACTGTGGAATTATTCCTCTCATGCAGAAGGAAGAATTGTGATGTATCAACTAAAAGGAAAAGCATCCATGTGGTGGAATCAACTTGTGTAGGTGCAGCACGTTAGAGAGAAAGATATCACATGGAAATAATTCAAGAGGTATTTCGAGAGGAAATACTTAACTAAAAGATATTATGATAGAAAGATGAAAGAGTTCTTTGAACTCAAGCTGGACAACAAGACCATTGATGAGTATGAATGAAAGTTTTTGGAATTACTAAAGTATATTCCATTCATCAAAGACAAGTCTATCAAGATTCAGAGGGACCTGAGTGGATTACCATCTCCTATTGGGGATAAGATTCAATGTGATGATCCTAAGACTATGGAAGAAACAATAAGAAGAGTGAAATGTTTATATGAACAACAAAGAGAAAAGCCTACCTTTTGGAAGGCTTGGGTTGACCAGAAGAAGTTTAAGAAAGAATAGAGGCATAAGAGAAACAAACCTCCCTTTTTCGAAAATAGTCCTCATGGACATCCATCGTTTAGAGAGCCGAGAATGGCTAAAGTGGAAGAACAAAGGATGAGATAGACACCCATTCAGTGTTGGGGTTGTAAAGAGAACCACGAGTACAGAGATTGTCCCCATAAAAATGGCAAAGAAAGAGTTTTCCATAATGTTCAACAAGCTGAAACAGTGGAGGACATGGGCAGTAGAATGCCAAGGATCTATGCATCCCTGGACAACAAGCAAGATGAATTTCAGTTGCACATGATTGAAGTAGAAGGTATGATAAAAAACCAACCATTTACCATTTTAGTTGATTCATGGGCTAGCCATAGTTATATAGACCCTAGAGTGGTAGAAAGTTTTCATTTGATAAGAAGCAAACATGAAAAGTCTTGGGTAGTGCAACTAGCTACAGGAACCAAGAGGAAAGTCACAGAGTTAGTCAAGTCATGTCCTGTAGACATGAATGGACTAAGCACAAAGGACAATTTGAATATTTTTCCTTTAGGCTCTTATGACTGTTTAATTGGGATGGACTAGTTGGACCAGCACCATGCTCTTCTGGACTGTCGTAACAAGGAAATTACATGCTTGGATGAGGAGGGGAATCGGAAAATAGTCCAAGGAATTCCTAGAGCTGTTATTGTTAGAGAAATCTCAACAATGCAACCGAAGAAGTGCTACAGAAAAGGATGTCAATTGTTTGCAGCCTGTGTGGAGGAAGCATCCAGAGATGAAGTCTCAAATATTGGAGACCATGCAGTACTAAAAGAGTTTGAAGACGTATTTCAGGAGGTACCCAGACTACATCCGAAGAGAGATATCGTTTTCTCTATAAATTTTATGCCTGGAGCAACTCCAGTGTCTAAATCTCCTTATAGAATGAGTACGCCAGAGCTGAAAGAGTTGCAATTGTAGCTTGAAGAGCTTCTAAAGAAGGGGTGCATTCACCCAAGCATGTCACCTTGGGGTGCCCCAGTCTTGTTTGTGAAGAAGGACGGGACGTTGAGGCTGTGCATTGATTTCAGACAGTTGAACAAAGTAATTGTCAAGAACAAGTATCCTCTTGTTGGTCACTATAATTGCTTATTTAATCTAAACAATCAAGTGCTACATAAATTGTCAACCCAAGGAAGTCTGTTTATTTCAAAGGTAACCACGCACTATATATGCTCAATCTCAAAAGAAACCTAGAGTTGTAGTAAAAACTATATTAATCACACTTGCCTTGAACAACTGAAGTTCTGACTTGAATTACAGGAAAACAACCTACCTATTGCATACCTTAAAGAGATGAGTAATCTGAAGAATCCTGGATTACATTAAAATAAAAAAAAGATACTACAACAGGAAAGACCAACTATTTTGTAACCAGAGAATAGGACCCTATTTCCCAAGCAGCAAACTTCAACACCTTGTTTCTGATTAACACACTTTCATGAACTCATTAATGTATTGAAGGCTAACTAGATCTAACAGAGAGCAGGACCCTAATTCCTTCCCAAAGAAGGAACCTTCAGCACCAGTCTCTGATTAGCACACTCATGAAAATAATTGAAGGCTAACTATTTCTAACAGAGAACAGGACCCTAATTCCTTCCCAAAGCAGGAACTTTCAGCACCAGTCTCTGATTAGCAAGCTTTCATAAATTCATCACACATGATTGCTAACTAAAATGATTAACAGTTACCCAAGCATGAACCACATGAAAACAATGTAACGTTCAGTAAAGCAGAGTTTTTAACAAGACAGAGTTCAGTAGTGTTTCAACAAAGCAGAATTCATTAAAGTAGTGTTTCAACAAGACAGAAATTAATCAAGGCATAAACAAAGATCACACTAACACACTATAAAACTAACGGGTGAATCTTGTGAAGAAGGTGGGCCCTCCTTTCTCACAAGATTCCCCTGAAACGAAGAGGTTAGAGAAGGATGCTCAAAACAGTATTTTATTCATCTATCAATGTATCATATTACAATCTGAAAATGAAGTACGTCTTTCTTTGTAAAACCTTCTTAGTACAAAAACCGGAGATCCTCTCGAATGGTGATTTCCTCTTATTTAAAGAGGAAAATCCCTTCGATACAATTGATTAACAAATTACAGGTGTATATCTGGATCCTATTCTTAGCCAGATCGCCTTTCTAAACTAGAATAGGGTCTCCTAGTCTTCCGCAACAAAATTCTATTACGAGTGTTGAGTGAGGTGTTGTTGTTACGGCTGGAGTAACAGCTCTTTATTTGTTTCTTGTTATTGTATGTTGNTCGTCGACCACGAACTATGTAACAGGTTCTTTTGTGTTTTAGTATCGTCGACCATGAACTGTGTAACAGCTTCTGTGTTTCAGCATCGTCGACCACGGACTGTGTAACAACTTCCTCTGTGTTTCAGCATCGTTGACCATGGACTGTGTAACGGCTTCTTCTATGTTTTAGCATCATCAACCATGGACTGTGTAACAGCATTTGTGTTTCAGCATCGTCGACCATGGACTGTGTAACATCTTCTGAGTTGTTGTTTCAGCAACAGGCCTCAATGCTAATCTACAATTCCAACTGTTTCAGCACTTATACATTTCTAATCAATGGTTAAGTATGAGAGTGATGTAAAATTATATGCAAAATAGATTAAACGTATAGTAAAGACAAGAGACGTTGTATACCTTTGGAAAGATAGGATAAAGTGATAATATGAGTTTAAATGTGAGTGAACAAGAGTGTAATGGTGGAAAAAAGTATGGGAAAAAAGGTACATTGTGTGGTCCTAACATCCCTCCCAAATTAAAATGTTGCATGTCCTCAGGCAACTTCACTCTGAATCAGAGTCTGAATACCGACTCTGAGCGTGCAAGTTACTCAAGCAGTAGCTATGGGAGGTACTGTCTATTGGCACTCTGAACCCTTGGACACATTGTAACCTTTGCCAAGCTATTGTTTCTGTCTTCTTAGGAAACTTATAATGGATTTGATATCTCTCTATTGGCAACCAGAGGATAGGAAAATAAAACCGGTACCCTATCCAGTATTCAACACATTGCTGAACACACTGGATGTAGTTAGGTACCCTGGAGATTTCTATCTCGAGATTAGTAGGGCTAAAAGGATTGTGCTCCTGTATTTTCTCAGTGGATTGATGCCAAAACAAGTTGTTTTCCTGGAGGGCAGCAATCTCTGTGGATCTGATGAAGTGCTGACAATCCTGAAGCATTGTTGATTGCAGTTTCTAAACATGTTCAGTCATCCCTGGTTTCTTTAAAAACTGATAGTATTCTGTAACAAAGGTGGCTGCATTTTGTGGTTCTGGTCTTATCCAGAGAAGGCAGTTATCTCCATTGTGCTTGGCAGCCATGAAGTCATCCTGCCATATAATCTAATTGTGGAGAAAGGAGGTGAATGCCCGAATCTGGATGTCCCCGACAAGAGGGTTAAGGTTCAGCTGCCCGTTCTCGGGGATGGCCTCGTTATGAAAATATGCCTCACAGAGGAGGTGTTGATCCATAGCAAAGGCTTCTACAAAGGTTTTGACAAAATCTGCTAGATGTAGCACTGCATGGGATCTGCCTTCTGTGATTGATTTGATCTGAAACCATGTAAGTCGTTCTATAAATAACAAGGAGTAATTGCAGGATGGTTTCCTTGTAGCCAATAGCTTTTGTGCCAAGTCAAATACCAGGGCCAATCTGCCTTTTAACTCTTTGTTCTGTTTCTTAAGGGCACTAGCTTCCTGGCTTGTCTGCTCTAAAGCTTCCCAATTTGAGTAGGTATGATTTATCCAGATTTGTCTGTGCTCTTGCAAGCTTTTGGCTTGTGTAGCAGCATACTCTTTCTTCCATTTCTATATTACTGCCTGCTCATCCCATGGCTGAGTTTTTGTTTCAGCGTTGCCAGTAGTGGGGTGAGGTAAGGTCTGAGTAGATTGTTCCACAAAAGTGTGGATATTGATCTGGATGGGAGGGGAAGATTCCTCAGTAGGTATTGTTTGTACGGATTTATTAACAAAAGCAGGGGTTTTAGTTTCGACATTTGTTGCAGGGCAAGGCTCAGTCTTAATCTTGGGAGGTCCTCCTAGTTCTTGTGTAACAGCAGGATGTTCTTCTTTGACTGCAAAAGTTGAAGGTGCAGGGGGAGCTCCTGGTATTGAAATTTGATTTATTTTGTAGCCTGCTTGATAGTAGATATCCCCACATTGACTGCACATATATTCTTTACACGGGATCTCTATTGTAGTCCCCTCTAACATGGTTGCTATGCGAGCTAGGGTGTGCAAGTTACGTTCCTTCTCATATGCTTCCTTTTCCATGGCTATCTCTTTCTTGTATGCTTCCAGTTCAAACTTTAGGAACTCATTTTCTTGCAAGACAGACGCCATTGTTGGTTCTGGTTGAGGGATGACTAGTTCTTGTGTAGCAGTCACAGCCTCACTAGCTAGTTCTTGTGGAGAAGCTAAAGGAATGGTAGTTGATTCTTGTGTTTCAGATTCTTGATGTAAGGAAAGTAATGTTGCAGCACCCTGGACCTCTGATTCCTGTATCTCAGTATCAGTATCAGCAACTGGTTCTTGTGTTTCAGTTGTAGTTGGTTCTTATGTGGCAGCTATGGTTGGTTCTTGTGTTTCAACTGTAGCTGGTTCTTGTGTGGCAGCTATGGTTGGTTCTTGTGTTTCAGCTACTGAATGGGTAGTTGGTTCTTGTGTTTCAGTTACTGAATGGGTAGCTGGTTATTGTGTTTCAGCTATTGAATGGGTAGCTGGTTCTTGTGTTTCAGCTACTTGATTTGAAAGAGATGATGTCGCAATACCCTGGGCATCTGGTTCTTGTGTTTCAGTGCCCGTGGGTGGAATAGGCAAAGATTTTGACATTTGAGAGGTTAGAGGTGTACGGAGTATTAGTTGGATGGGTTGGGGGTCTAGGGCAGTGGCAATAATGGCTGGCCTTGTTGAGGCCCTTGTTCGTTTTCTTTGTAAGAAGGGTGGAAAGAAAGGAATTTGCTTTCGTTTACGAGGGGGTTTTTCCTCAATGATGGGGCAGGGAGAATTGTCTGGCTCAGAATCATCGCTAAGAATATGAAGGGTAGGAGTGGACGATTCTAGTAAAGTGTGGGGCGGGATTGGTATGGTAGGGGGGTTAATTAGACTAATTGGTTCTATAGGTGGACTGTTAGGTACTTCTGGAGAATCTGGAGGGTTTTGCGGTTGCTTCTCCTGGAGATTTTCAGGAATTTCAGCAGCTTCTTGGAGATTTATGGGTGGGTTGTTTAGTGGAGGGTTTTGTTGGGAAAAACCCCTTTGGATAAGTAGTTAGGCGAGACGGTGATGGATGAGTGAAAGGGCGGGATTTTTAGCCTTTTTACAGTAGTGCGACATATTTTTAAGAAAACTGAGAAAATAATAAGGAATGTTCACCAATCTATTGTGCCGTAAATGAGACAACAGGAAAAAATTGTGCTGGTAGACTACCTGGTACCGGCCTTCGCAGGTAAGGTAGTGTTTGAAAAATTTTGCAACTTTTGGCCATGGAGGCGGCAAGGAGTTGAGTCGGACACCCCGGCCTTTAGGTTCAATTTGTTCCCCTAGCAAGAGGAAATTCTGTTGGGCATTCAGGATGACGTGTTTGCGACTGAACATGCAAATGCCATTGGTAGGGAGACCCAGAACCTATGCTATATCTTCTTCTGTAACTGAAATCCAAACCCCTTGAACAATGGAATAGTCTTCCTGGAGATTTTGAGCAAACTGGAGAACCTGTTGTTGATCATACCACTGGAGTCTCTGAAAATAACCGAGCCATCCTGCCTGCAGAAAAATTTGATAGGCAACTTGATAGTGTTCTAGCAGGGCTGTCGTGGCGGGTTCGTACTGTATAATAGAGCCTCCCATAGCTATCATCTTGGAAAAATACACCGTCAAAGAGTTGAGTAACAGCTTCTATGCAGAGTAAGTTTTTCGAGTGGAGGCATGCAAATGGTGGTGAAACAAATGAATGGATGGTAAAATAGGAATGGCAGTGGTGAATTCGTGTGAAATGATGGTATAAAAGTTTGATATGTCCTCCCCCCCATCAAGTGTGGCTAATAATGATTTCACTCAAGTGTTCATAATGATTTGGAATCTTCTCATTAACTATAGCTTAACCGTATTACATAAAATTTACATACCTCGCCTTACCTTCCGATTCATGCTGCAAACAAAATATAATGCCTGTCTACGATAGTTCTGCAGTGGTCGTGGAGGAGACTTTTGATTTGTTGGAAGGACAAAATGTAGTGTGAGAGAACAAAAGCTTGCTGACAGATAATGTTGAAAAGTTGGTGTTTCAGCAACAGAAAAGAAGGGGCGAAACAATTGCTGGACGAGATTGTTTCGTCAATGGAAATTGTGAAGAATTGTCGGACTATAGCGAAAAGTTGCTGACAATGGTGTTTCAACAACAGAAATGAAAGGGGTGAAACAATTGTTGGACGGTGTTGTTTCGTTAATGAGGAAATGTGAAGAGCTGCTGAACAGTGGTGTTTCAGCCATGGAAGAAAATGGCGGGAAGTTTGCTGACAATGGTGTTTCATCAATAGGGAAAAATGGTAAAAGGTTGTTGTGGAGGTGTTTCAGCAACAGAAAAGAAAGGGGCGAAACAATTGTTGGACAGTGTTGTTTCGTCAATTGGAAAATTGTGAAGAATTTCCATACTGTAGTGTTTTGGCAATAGGGAGGAGGCGAAAAGTTGTTGTGAATGGTGTTTCAGCAAGGGGGAGAATCGTGAAAGGTTGTTGAACAGTGATAAGGGAAAAAGGTGTGGGGTTGATGACAGTGGTGTTTCAGTAATGGGAGAAAGTCAAAAATTCGTTGAACAATGGTGTTTTAGCAATGAAGAAAGATCAAAGAGTTGCTAACAGTGGTGTTTCAGCAATGGGAAAGCTTGTCTCTTTGTGAAGTAGGATCGTCCTTTCCTAGTGGCCTATGCTTTAATCGGGAATCTACAAAAAAAAATCAATTGTAACATGGTATTTATTGACAGGGATTATTAGTAAATAAAATCTAATATAATACTAAAGAAATTAACTTAAAAGAATTAATTGCAATGAGGGGTAGAAGCCCCCTCTAAAAAGAGGTAATGGGAGTCTTCCACACACGTGGCTTTAAAATCTTCTTTGGAAATAGGGTGCTGGTACAGATGGAGCCGATGACCATTTACAAGTAACGGTGTTTCAGATTCATCGATTGTGAGGAGCCTTACTGTTCCATTGGGGAAAACAGTGTCTACTTCGTAAGGTCCAAGCCATCTTGTGCGCCGTTTCCCTTGAAATTCTTTGAACTGAGAGTCATATAGTAGGGCCCAATTACCTTTTTGGAGTTTCTTATTCTTGATCGTTTTGTCATGCCATTTTGATCTTTGTTGTTGAATTATAGTTGTCTGATGAATGGCATAGAGTCTTTTTTCCTCCAATTCATTAAGCTGTTGCAACCTGGATGTCTGTGCATCGGTCAAATCAAGGTTGATAGTTAAAGCAGTCCTTAAGGTTTTTATTTCAAATTCCATAGGAAAGACAACACTCTTTCCATAGACTAATTCATAGGGAGAGAATCCTGTAGTATTTCTCCAGGTAGTTTTGTAGGCCCATAATGCTTCAGGGAGCCCGTAGGACCAATCCTTTCTGCTTTCCTTCACTCTTTTTGTGAGAATGGATTATATTACTTTGTTTGTGCTTTCCACCTGTCCATTGTCTTTGGGGTGGTATGTTGTAGTCATTCTATGCTGAATATGATATTTTTGAAGGGTGTCTTTGAAACCATGAGAAGTGAAAGGAGGTCCTCCATCTGTAACTAATTCTCTTGGCACTCCAAATCTGATGAAGATGTCTTTAAATAAGAAATTTATAACTTCTNCTTCACTTTTTTTGTGAGAATGGCCTCTAATACTTTGTTTGTGCTTTCCACCTGTCCATTGGATCGGGGGTAGTATGCTGTAGTCATTCTATGCTGAATATGATATTTTTGAAGGGTGGCTTTGAAACCATGAGAAGTGAAAGGAGGTCCTCCATCTGTAACTAATTCTCTTGGCACTCCAAATCTGATGAAGATGTCTTTAAATAAGAAATTTATAACTTCTCCTTCGGTTGCTCTATGGAGTGCTTTGGCTTCCACCCATTTATTCATGTAGTCTGTGCAGACCACTATGTAAACTTTTTGATTGGATGGGGGGTTAATGGGTCCTACAAATTCTAAGGCCCATCTTTTAAATGGTTCAAGTACTATTTGGGGGTTTAATGTCATTTCATATCTATGATTTGGTTGGCCTACTCTTTGGCAGCTATCACTAGCC
>JASDQU010234998.1:1333-17106 GCA_032191745.1 Picea mariana | reverse complement strand
GCTAGTGTTCCAAATCAATCTAGACCACCACTATGGCTCATTAGTTACTCATGTATCCTATATCTATTGTAAACTATTCACTCTTTATGTGTGGAATACGGTTAATGAGAATTCTTCCATTCTTTCTATCTTGCTTCTTCTTTCTCAATTTATCTCTGCAAATGTATGTGGTATTTTCTATCTAGTTCTATTCTGTGCAGGTTGAACACATTTACAGGGACATTCCTCCATCGAGAAGATTTATATTTCTGAATCAACGAATGACAGAAATAGATAAGCCTTAGGAAGAAGAAGGATTCATAAGAGCACCTCATTTCCAAAGATCTTCAACTCCTGGGTATCAAACTATATTTTTTGGTTTATGTTATGCATGTAATAATTTTGGACATAAAGTTGTGAATCACAGAGATAAAAACATGAACATAAACAACTTTGAAAGTCATACACAAAAGGGTTATCCAAGAAGGCCTAGTGAAACACAGAGAAGAAGTTACAACATGTTTGAATCTTTGAGCACTTAAGTGGAATGCTACCAATGTAACAACTTTGGACACATGGCCAAAGATTGCAGAATGATAGTCCCTCCTAGAGAACCACAATAGAATAACAACAGTCACAGACAAGAACCTCAAAAAAGGACATGGATAAGAAAGAAAAATCATAATAGCAATGAAGAATGCACACTCGCTCTACAAGCTAAGCATAAGAATCGTGGTTGGTATGTTGACAGTGGCTATTCAAAAACATGACAGGTGATAGAGACAGGTTTCTTACATTATGAAAGGAAAGAGATGGATTAGTCTCCTTCACAAATGATGATTCAACTAAAATCATTGAAAAATGCACAGTTGAAATTGGGAACAAGAATACCAAGGCAGAAAATGTTCTACTAGTAGAAGATATGAAACATAATATTCTAAGTGTGAGTCAAATGTGTGACCAAGGTCATAAAGTTACTTTCAATTCACAAAAGTGAGAGATAAGAAAATAAGGTTTAGGAAAATTGATTGCAACAACTGCGAGAACTTTAGGCAACATATATGTATTAAGTGAAATTGGAATTGAAAAGTGTTTCCTAGGAAAGGAAGATGAAAGTTGGCTATGGCACAAAAGAATGGGTCACATAAATTTTGATAACCTTGTCAAAGTCAACAAAAATGAAGCAATTAGAGAAATTCTCCAGATCACGAAACCAACCAACACTTTATGCAAGCATTGTTAACAAGGAAAGAAAACAAAGACCAGGTTCAAATCAAAGGAATATTCAACGACAAGACCACTGGAAATTGTGCATACTTATCTAGTTGGACCAACTACAACAAAGGGTTTAAAAGGTGAGAAATACTTTATGTTATTAGTTGATGATTATATAAGAATGAATACAGTTTTCTTTCTCAAGAATAAGTTAGAAGGTTTTGAAAGCTTCAAGGTCTACAAGGAAATGGTTGAAAATGAAATGGATTCAAAAATCAAATTCTTGAAATCTGATAATGGAGGAGAGTTCACTTCAAAGAAATTTATGGACTACTGCAGCAGTCATGGAATAAAAAGACAATTCTTCGTTGCTAGGACACCTCAACTGAATGGAGTTGTTGAAAGAAAGAGCATGACAGTACATGAAATTACTCGAACAATGCTAATGTATTCCAAATTGGCATATATCTTTTGGACACAGGGAGTGCATACAATAGTTCACATTCAAAATAGAGTAATTATCAGAAACAACACTGACAAAACTCCCTACGAGCTATGGAAAGGAAGACCGACAAATGTGAAGCACTTCAGAGTTTTTGGAAGCAAATGCTACATCATAAGAGAAGATGGAATAATGGGAAAGTTTGACTCTCGTGTGGACAAAGGAGTACTTGTTGGTTACTCAACTACAAGGAAAGCATACAAGTGTTAAAATCTGAGATTGAACAAAGTCATGGAAATCATCAATGTAACAATTGATGAAACATGAAGACCGGAATTAAAGGAAGAAGAAAATGAATCAATGGAACAACTTTACGAAGAAGAAGCAGAAGATGAAAAAGAAGTAGAAGGGGAAGATGATGAGGATCTGACAGAAGCATAAGAGAAAGTTCAGAAGGTGCCTCCAAATACACCTAGCAGACGAGTACAGAAGAATCATCCTTCAAAACAGATTATCGGACACAAAGATGCAGGAGTTGAGACTAGAAGAAGAATCCGTTCACCAGGTTAAGCACACCTAGCACTCTCATCTACGATTGAAACAACCTATTTTGAAGAGGCCAACAAGGATGGATTTTGGAATAAGGCCATGGATGAAGAATTGGATCAAATAGAGAAAAATGACACTTGGGAATTGGTTTCAAGACCAAAGGATAAGAATGTGATCAGCACAAAGTGGGTATACAGGAATAAATTGAATGAAGATGGACAGGTTACAAGGAACAAAGATACATTGGTATGTAAAGGATATGCACAGGTTGAAGGAATCGAATTTGAAGAGACATTTGACCCATTCGCTAGAATGGAAGCAATCCCATTGCTTTTAGCTTATGCATGCTCCAAAAATATTAAAGTGTGTTAGATGGATGTAAAATCATATTTTCTGAATGGGGAACTTGAAGAAGAAGTCTACATTGAACAACCAAAATGATTTTAGTTGTCAAAGAATGTAGATTATGTGTGTAAATCAAATAAGGCCTTGTATGCTCTAAAACAAGCTCCTAGAGCATGGTACTCTAGACTGGATAAATATCTACATTAGGCAGGGTTCAGAAAAGGAAGTGTGGACAACAACCTCTACATCAAGGTAACTCAAGATAGTATTTTATTAATTGAAGTTTATGTTGATAATATTATTTTTGGAAGTACTGATGATAGGTTAAGCCAGAAACTTAAAAAGGACATGAAAAATGAACTTGAAATGTCATTACTTGGAGAACTATCCTTCTTTTTGGGTCTTCAGATACGTCAAAGCAATTAAGGAATTTTTATTTCTCAAACCAAGTATATCAGAGAAATCATAAAAAGGTTTGGAATGGAATATTGCAAACCATTTATCATTCCCATGCAAACCAGTTGCAATTTGAGCAAAGATGATGATTCAAAGTCTACAGATCAGAGGCAATACAGGTCAATGATTGGTAGCCTACTATATGTGAAAACATCCAGACCAGATGTAATGCAGGGAGTTGGACAGGTGGCACCATTTCAAGTAGCACCAAAGGAATCACATCTATTAGCAATGAAGAGGATTTGCAGATATCTCAAAGGAACAAAAGATTTTGGATTTTGGTATCCAAAAGGAAAGGAACTATCACTTATTTCCTACACAGATGCAGATTGGGCAAGTTGCATTGATGACCGACGAAGCACCAATGGAGCAACATTCTACTTGGGTGAGTGTTTAGTATCATGGCTAAGCAAGAAACAATCATCAATATCTTTATCTACAGTCGAGGCAGAGTATATTGCAGCAACAACATGTTGTATACAGGTCCTATGGATGAAACAAACTCTAACAGATATACAGGTTGAGTATGTCGAGCCCATTCCAATATATTGTGATAATACAAGCGCCATCAATATCTCAAAAAACTTGGTGATGCACTCCAAGACAAAGAACATTCCAATCAAGTATCACTTTTTATGGGAACAGGTTGCAGAAAAGAACATCAGAGTTGAAGATGTGGGCACAAAAGAACAAGTGGAAAACATCGTTACAAAACCACTTCCATGGGAATCCTTTGAGTATCTTCGTGAGAGACTCGAAGTTATTTATACTCCAAAATGAATGTTTTTGAATGCTTATCTTATATGTCTTAGATATACACGAGGAAGCGCCATAAAGAGGACTGCTTAGGTTGGGAGATAAAATAGTTTCGTTAGGGGGAGCAGTCCCATATGGAAAGATACATTTGCCATTGATGACAAAGGGGGAGATATTTATCATATGAAGAGGACATAGGCATGGTTTCAGGGGGAGCGTTGGACTGAGATGCAGAGGACAGAGGCATGATTCCAGGGGGAGAGATGGTCACAGAAGAAGATTTTTGATATGAGTGATATGAATTCAGTATTGCATGACATAACCTCAGTATTGGATCAAAGTGTTTCCATCAATTCCAAAGGGGGATATTGTTGTTTAATTGGGTTGGTTTTCATTGATGTCAACCCTTGAAGAAAGTCCAGTAGTGAATTTTGGTAGCACATGGTTTGGGGAATGGACCCAAGTTTTTTTTATGGATAATGGTATGAATTTTGATATATTTGCAGGTGAAACTATTCTATATGTATAGTATATTCCATTCTATTTCTGGTGGTATGTGAAACGTCACATAACTCCTCACGGTTAGAGAGTTATGGCCATGTGAAGTTGGAGAACCCTCATGAGTCATCTAGAAGCCCCAAAAGTTCAAAGTGTTTGCAAAATAAAGTAGTTAAATAATAAATTTAATGTAGAACTCCCTAAAATAAGGAAAGTGGGATGCTACATGAAAGTATAAATAAGAGGCAAGGCTCTCTCATTTAATCACACTTGAACACATTGAATATCTTTTGTTGTGTAAGGCTTATTGCAAGTACTCATTGATACATATGAAGTTGCGAAAGTTTGAGGTCGTATGAAGGGTTCACGAAGAAAGTTTTGGAATTACAGTGAATACGAAAAAACCTTAATTTATGAGGTATACGTAGGCTGACAGTGTATTAGGGTGCATACATACTGAGGTGTACGCGGGCTGACAGTGTATTAAGGGCCGTACGTATGCGCGCTGATAGTTTATTAAGGTGTGTACATGTTGGTAAAGCCATGGAAACTTGAGAAGATGAAGATGCAAAGGTTCTATATTGTGATATCAAGCTCTTAGGAAGGTCTACGGTGCTCAGATACATCAGATCTATCCATTGGTTCAAAAGGTATGTTTTATTTCTATGAGTAGTTGGATTTAGATGTATGCATGAGAAATGGTTATGGAGATTTGAGGATTCTCCCTAGAAAGACTAGTGGTTGCATGGGATATTTTGTATAACTCAGATCTACATGAATAAAGTGTTGGTATATTTATCATTGATACTTCTTGTTGAGGCACATCTTGTATTTCTTGGCATATGGCTAAGAATTTTTGTGGTATATGGTTGAGATCTTGTATTGGTTGATGTATTAAGAGGATGAACATTAGAAATGGTTTGAAGTCTAGATCATGTGAGGGTTATTATACTTATTCATGATTACGCACACTTATGGCACATGAATAGAGAGAGATATATATGAGGATGCATACATAGGGTACAAGTATAGTCTGTATGTAGTGACAGGTTACAGATCTATGTCAAAGAAGTTACACAGGATCAGAAGTTTCCAGAAGAAAGAAAACCCTAGTTTTCAGAAGGCATACGTAGGTTGCATAACAGTCTGGTTGCATACATACACAGGTTGCATAACAGATAGGGAGCGTACATACGCATGCTGCAGCACTACAGGTCGCATACCTATTGTATTTTGTTGATACATGTTCAATTCAAGTCTAGATTGATTATAGGGAAGTTGTACAGGTTGGTTGTAGGTCAGTGGTACAGATTGATACAATTGTACAATGGTATATCTCACAGTGATAGTGTGACAATGATTCCATCATTCTACTTCTACTTCAGGGCGGTTGGACGGGGCAAGGACAGGTCGTTGTAGCCACCTTCTAGTTGTAGTTGAAAAACATAGGGGGTTATAGCCAGAGAATTGGGGAGTTGGAGCTTCCCTCGGGTTGTAGCCTGAGAAACTAGGGGTTCAGAGCTTCCTTCTAGTTACATCTGGAAAACAAAGGAATTTGGTTCTTCCAATGAATGTAATTCTTCAAGACATATAAGAAAAAGCATTCTGTGGTTTTCTCCCACTTTGGGTTTCCACATAAAAACACTGATGTACTATGTATGTGTATGATTTTTCATTTGCTCATTATTTATTTACATTGCAAACATTGGATGATAATGCTACATTGATTAAAAATGATTAAATTTCTCTATTACTGATTCACCCCCCCTCTTAGTAATCCAACAACACATGGTAGAAATTCTAGCCTTTGTGTTGGTGAATCATAGGATTAGGTAGATAAGAGAGATAGTATTCCAAGAGATATATGGTGTCTAAAGACATTGGTACATCACTTAAGCATAGATCAACATACATGGTAGTGTAAGAAACCAAAATATTTCCATAAACAACACCACTTTTCTTTTTTAGATCAAGTGATAGGGCCATCTTATATAGCACCAAGATGTAACCAACTCCCTTGAAGTAAGGAAGACAAGTTATTCGATGCCTTGAAGTATTTGATGCCTTCTTGATGAGAAAATCCCTTAGCCACTAAAAAAGCCTCAAGTCTTTCACAATACCTTCAAATGTGAATTTGGTCTTGTTGACATATTAACATTTCACTGCATTGTTTCCTTGAGATCGATGAAATAAGTCCCATGGGTCATGTCATCATGGGATTTATACTTGTGCAAATCCCACCACAAGTCCCCAAATCTTGCGTAACTATAGAAGAACCTACCATTGTCACCTAAGTAGGGACTTCCCTCATTTTATTGATGGAAACGGTCCACCACAAGAGAGGCTTCCCAGCTAACCTCAAGAGAGCAAATAGAAGATATAGTAGTGAAGCCTACAACCCCCTATTTTGATCACTGGATGATTGGCCCAGGTCTAAGAAATAGAAGAGGTATGAATATGTTTTGGTACCTGCTTGGAACAAGAACACTTTGCAGCATATATATAATGACTTCTAAGTCAAAGTATGCAATAAACACCTCTTCTACACACTAGACAAATTAGATTGATATTGTTGTTGCAAATTGCAGTAGTAAACTTGTCTTATAACGGAAGTAAATGATTTGTAACGGAAACAATAAATAATGCTCAGAAATACAATAATTGACCATGAAAAGTTAGCATACATCTAATGGAATATTACCCAATTGTTAGATGTTATTTCTAAGTAAGTTAAGTCTCCTTCATATTAGTGTATGTAACAAATTAAGGTGTGATTTAAATGGTTGTAGAAAGACTTTTATAACAACAACAAATTATTTAGTGAGTTTTCCAGTGTTAGGGTTAGTATAGTTAGTGGAATGCTTGAGAGTGTTGAGAAAATGAGTTCATCAATCAATTCACCATGAGAATGCTTTAATACTAGTGTCTTTTGAGGGTTATGGAGTCTTTCAAATGCAACTAAGCTTGAACATTGGCCTACTTGAAACCAAGTGGTAGGATCTAAACCATAAGGTGCAAGCACATTTGGGCCTTAGGTCTTAGATATTGAGAAGGAATTCTAGGGTGAAAGAACATTTGGGCCCTAGAACTTGTTTATCCCTTCTTGTAGCTTCAACTAGGTCAAAGATCAAAATTCTAGGGATAAAATCTTAAAGTGTTGACACTTTAAGGATTTAAGGTTCTAACCCTAGCAAGGACAATTACCCAATTTATAGACAAATATCACCTTGTGAGAGGAATATACACTTAGGTTCCTCTCTTAGGGTTTCAACAACAAGATTCCTTACAACAAATAACAATTTCACCATAAACATTAACAACATAAACAATAATTGCATAAATTTACTTACTTCATCCAAGAAACCAAAAGAATGTAACCCTAATTTCAAAACTATCCATCGAAAATCAGAAAATCCATCCACAAGAGACCTTTACAAGAATAGCGCATGAGAGAAGAAGAGCTAGTAACCCTTAGAGAGAGAAAATTTCAAAACTACTACTCACAAAGGTGAGGGAATGATGATGATAAAATCAAAGTGAGGATTAGCCTTTTTATATGATGCTAACCTCACATATTTGTCCACATAATTTTTCAACAACACAATACAAGTGGGGTTGACCCCTCATTTAACCTTTACAATGTGTAATGAATGCAAAAATACATCAAAATGCCCACACGTGTGAGATGTCAAGGCCTAGGAGAGTGACATCAAGCCTCCAAAGGCCATGTGGCATCCTTCCAAGTCAAGAAGATGTCAAGTGAGGTGTTTCCTCACCCAAGGTCATGCCAAATCATCTCAGATACTAATCCATCCATCAAACCCTAGAAGGTGATGTCAAAGTCAAAGGGGTCACATCAAGGGACTCAATGTACTGCATCCAAGGAGAGAAGGGTTGCATATCGTATTTGAATAATTTATGAGCCATTGTTGTTGCAACATCCTACATCATGTAGCTAAATAGACCATGGGGTACTATGCCCAGTCTGTGGGGATTCGAGCCCATACGCGTGCCATCATGACTAAATCTGTCGATACCAAGCCTATCTATCCATTGTTCAAAGTTATGAGAATGTGGGAGCCACTGCCTTAGGATGGTGAATCATTGGATGAATCACTGCTCTCCATCACATGTGTCAAGGTCATGCAAATAAAGGCACAATGTCTTGGGTACAATCCATGTGACGTCCCTCAAGAACCATGTCAGGGCCATCCAAACAAATCAAAGTATAAAACAAGGTTAACCAAAGTTCATAAGAGATAATAGTCCTTAAAAAATGCAAAGTAAGCTATAACTTAATACATAATCCATGTAAGATAATTCATCTCAGTATCCCCTTCAAGCATCACACCAGCCCAGAACCCCATGTGAGTTTTCAAGTTTAAGTATGGGAGGGCCTTCATCCAACCCTATTATGTGTGCCACCTAGACAGAAAATAAAATAACCTAGGTAGAGGGATAGGTACCAAGAGTGACAAGGGAAAGTAAAAACCCACCAAGAGTAAGTGTGAAAGTGATATAATTTTAGGTCTTACTTCATGGCCAATGGTGCCATTAAATCCATCTCTATGACCGCCTTTGTGGAGGGTTCATTTGCTCGAGTTACCCCATATTTACGTGTTATTTTTCCCAAACCCCTTTATCAACCATATTTCAAATCCATTTATCATATTTTTAAGTCCCCTTTATAAGTTTTCAAGCTTTAGCGTTGCTATTTGGGACTGGGGCAAGCACTGAAAGAGTAGAGCTCAAGTTTGGATTGGATTTTATTAGTCTTTATTTTATATAATCCTTCTTTCTTTAGCATCGGTTTCTTATTGTTTAATAGCAGTTGTGAAAGAACCTCTAGGCCTTCATCTCGTCTTCTCATGAGAGAATGGACTATGACCCATTGTCAAAGTTTAGTACACTATGAGAGGCTCCAGGATGGAAAGTGTTAAGTATGGTGGGGAATAGAACGTTACCCTTGGGAGGGCCCCCCCGATAGTACACCTTTTCCCTAGGCGGTGAGAACATGGGACTAGGGCATAGAAGTTGACCACCAAGGTGAAACAAGGCAACTAACACAATTTTCCAAACCAGTGATCCATTATCCAACTTCAACCAAATATTCTCATCCACATGCCCAACAAATTAAGCACAACACTTTGCATAAAATAAGGACTAAAATATATCATGTTGAGGATGGATTACCATGTCCCATACTCTAGGTTGCTTGGATGTGATGAGACTTGGTTGACCCGTAGCTGTAAAGGTGAATGAGAGGGGTTGTTGGGTTTCCATCTATGGACATGTTGATCATCATCATGGTTAGGATCATATTCTCCATTGTGGGCCACAAGACATGATCTACTCTAGTTACCCCTAGGTATGTGGGGGTAACAGGTCATTCTTAATTAAGGAATGATACTCCTCAACCATAGCATTCTCACATTTAAGTTCACCATTTTCATTTTCATATGTATTTGGATCACATGTTTCTATCACACACACAATCACTACCATGTTGTTTTTTACTTCTATTTTTTCTTGAGTCATTGATGTCTTCCACATCAACTACAATGGCTTCAATTGCTTGGTCACCCATATGGGGAGACAAACCCCAATTGTTGAGTGAGTTTATGTAACAAGATCATCACTTATAGACTGAATAGGGGTCTTTAATCTTGTAATGAAATCTATCTTAGAAGGTCAATTGCAGGTTGATTTAGACAAAAAAAGTTGATTGACCAGTCGATTGTCCTATGAAACAATGAATTGATCCAAAATTATCTAGAATTTCCAAAGGATCTCTGTTTAACAAGATAGAAGAGGAACTTAATAAAATAATACCTTAGGCCTTCTTATCAAAGACAACATCTCGTTTGAAGATAATTTCATGTTTGATAGGGTTAAACAATTTGTAGGACTTCGATTATTCGAAGTAGCCCAACGTGATACAAGCATGACCTGTTGCATCCAATTTATTCTTTTCTTTCATTCAAAATATAAGTCCATTCCATGCATCCAAAGGTCCTAAGATACTCGATTGAAGGTTTCCTTCCACTCCACATTTCCATTGGAGTCACATACCCAACTCTATTCGAAATCAAATTTAACAAATAATTTGAGCAATAAACAACTTCTGCCCAAAACTTCGTCAACTGACCATTGGCCTGAAGAAAACTTGTCATTTTGGCCAAAGTATGATTCTTTCTTTCAACCACGCCATTTTTTTGAGTTGTGTAAGGTAAAAATCTCTTTTAAGAGATACCATTTGTGACAAGTACTTTTCAAAATCGCTTCCCATGTATTCTCCTATATTCTCTAATCTTAAACATTTCACAAGTCAGTTACATTGTTTTTCAGCAAATGCCCTAAATTCCTTGAACTTTTCAAAGACATGACTCTTATTCATCTATAAATATGCCCCGGGAATACTTGTGAAAATCATCAATGAAGTTCAATACATACCTTGTAACAACTAGTGATAGTTTGTTCACGAAACACAGCTCACTATAGAAAAGTTCCAATTGAGTCTTTACTCTCCAAGATTTTCCTTTTCAAAGGCATCTTGATGACACTTGCCAAGCATACATCCTTCACATACTCCATCATGGGGAACAAATTTATGTAGTCTAGTAACTATGTTGTGTTTCACCATCTTGAGTCTTTATCATTCCTAGTCATGGTGATTTGACAAGGAATGATAAAGACTCAAGATTCTCTATGCTATTACATGCGGAACCAGAGTGAGCTTGACCTTAGAGAGAGTTAATTAGCTCAGAGGGAGACTCCCAGAAGGATTTTCTCATCGGCTCAGGTGGGAGAGAGACGTCTCCCAAGACTGGCAAAAAAGTGTCATGAGTCTAGGGTGAAGTTTGTATACTTCAAAGACAAGCTTGGGATGATGCAGAATGTCTCCCTCGTTCATAGGGAGTGTTGATGTTTGGAAAAAATTGGGAAAACATTCTCTTAGAATAATAATAATAATTATTATTATTATTGATTATTAAATATCATATATAATAAGTAAATGATAATAATAAACAGTTATTGATTATTCAAGGGACGCGTCCTTTCATGGATGGTCACCATATTTTCCTTATATATGGAACAATCATCATTGTAATAATATATTGATCATATATTATATGAAGAAAAACAATATTTCAATCATCGATGTGAGCTATGAGTGTAGTCGATCCTAGGTATTTCTTTGGAAAGTCACAGAACTTATATGGTTGATTCTTCAAATCAAGAAAACCTTTGGTGACAAAAACAAAGTTGTTGTGCATGTCCTTCACAACAAACTGATTTGGACAAAACTCTACCTTCTTGACAGTGTGAGTCGGTTGGGCTACAAACAAAAAAAATTCACTCAAGCTAAGTGCATGATACACATCAATGATCACAGCATTTTGAAATTCAATCTTTCCACAACTAGCAACAGTAAGTACATAATCATCTACTGCAAAGATTTCTTTTTTTGTATCCTCTTATATTGGAGAGGAGAGAAGCATATTTAGCCATATGATGAGTGTAACTAAAGTCAACTATCCATTCACTCTAGGAAGTATGACCATGCAAGGCATGAGAATCACTAACATAAAATGTATGGTTATCTACCTTACCTTCTGAAGTTCAGTTATGCAGGTCAATCGATCTTCCAGTCAACACATCTCCTTCAAGTTTCTTCACTTTCTCCTCTAGGTCCTTGGTATTCTACCAACAAGCCTTCTCCATATGTCCTAATTTGTCGCAATAGTAGCAATTCTTCTTCTTTATACCTTTCTTAGCCTAATTCTAACCACCATGATTCTTCTTATCAGTGTGGTAGTCATGCTCTTTCTCCTATCAACCTCTTTCTCTATAATTCTGTCAACCTTTGCCTTTCAAAAAATAGGCTTATTGCTTGATCTCAAGTTTCCCTTCATCGAGCATTTTTTTCTATGCCCAAATAAGTAAACTATAGAAAGAATCAAAGGAGTAATCCTTACCATCATCTTTTCTGGAGGTCCAACTAGCATAGAATGTTAAATAGAATAGATCATATGATGTCTTCATATTCACCAAGATCAACGCTATAAGATAACCATATTTCTTGGGAAAATCCTTTCTGCATTCACCCGCTTTAAACTGAAGTTATTTCACATGATCCAAGTAGTGTTCACCTCTTTCAAAAGAGAGAGGATCCAGAGAGATTAAATCTTTCTCAATTTGTATAACCTAACCTTCATTGGTTTTATCAAACAAAGTCTTCAACTTCATCCAACAACATTTGAGTAGGAGTAGTCAATCCCAGTTATATGAAAGAAAATATCTCTAGAGATGTAGGTCTTTATGACTCCAATAGCCTTATCGCCTCGTCCTTCTTCTCATCAATGATAAACTTCTCTCAATCCTCCTTTCGATCTAGAAACACAATTTTTGTAAACTACCATGGCACTTTACTCTTCAATAATGTTTCCAAATCTTGTGCCCAAATTCCAAAATTATGGCCATTGAAAACCATAGGCTCTAGCTTGGAACTCATAATTCCAATCTTCAAATCTAATTCCAAAATCAGTGCAAGCAAAAACCCTAAGTCAATCAACCAAACATAACTAACTTGTTAGGAGCATGTACAAGCGACAATCTCCATGACACTTGTAAACAACAAGCTAGATCCCAAACAACTAGCTCTAATTCCATGTTGGACAATCAAAGGATTAGGTAGATCAAAGAGCTACTATCCCAAGAAAGGTGAAGTCTAAAGACACCATTACATTACTTAATCACAATCGATCATATCTCAACACATGGAAACAAAAGAAACAAAAAGATTTCCATACACAACACATTCACTTGTTTAGATCAACCCATAGAGCCATCTTATATAGAACCAAGATGTAACCAATTCCCATGAAGTGAGGAAAACAAGGGCCACAGAGATTGGTTAGGGTGCATAACAAACTCCTTAATTTTTTCCTTATTCTACACACCAGCTGACTATTCTATTCCAACTACCCAACTAGTCAATGCTTAGTTGACCATCTAGTCAATCTCTTAGTTGACCACTCAATCGACCTCTCAATTGATTGTTGACTATCGAATGACTATCTCTAGAAGATCGATAGGTGTGATCAACTTGCAAGGACTAATGTTCCAAGGCTTCATCATGGCCCATGTACTAGCTCTAACGAAAGTCCTGGAAAGTGAAGGTTGATGATGGATCATGGCAACTAGCCTACTTACAGGTCTGGCTCTTTCATGGTTTGTTGTTCTCTTGTTGTGGCCCAAGGGTCTGGCCTAGTTTTTGATCAATTATTACTAATTTTCTAGATTTTACTTCTATGTGTAAATCGGTGGTTGGTTTCGTTGGTTCTCCTCCACCTCCAACACTAGTTAAATTTTGATTCCCTTTGTCTATGCCCTAGCCCTTGCATGGGATACTAGGGTTTATTATTGGTTCTTTGTGCAGTCTCAGGAATATGTCATCCCCACACCCCCCATCAACTATTTTTGAGGGACTAAATATCTTCATACACATGTTTCTCATTTGCATGTTGTTACTGGTTAGTTCTATGTAAAGGGATGGTTTCTTTTTGGCTTGTTGCTTGCTCATCCAATTCATGCATGTTGATAGCTTGCTCGTGCCCATGAATGTCTACTTTAGTGACATGATTTTTTTTTAAAGTGTGTTTTTTTAATAAAGGAAGCATTTTCAAGAAAAAAAGATTAAGATTCTTGAGAGGGTCAAAATTTACTATCTAACCATGCAGTGTAACACAAAACAAGGAAAAGGGTTGATTGGGATCATATTAGGAATTCTAACATTACCAAAATTTACCAATGCTTGACTTGGATGTAGAATTTTTATGGTTGCACCACCATTCCAAGTCTCCAACGAATATATCAATGGCCTTAACCCTTATTGTTAGAATTATTTACCCATAAAATGAAGGATTTCCCAAGGGAGTACATGCACATAAGAATGTCTAAGCCTGGGCTAGGGAGGTGGCTAAGTAGAAGGTGTCCATAACATCGATTGAATGTTGGTTGAGATGCATGGGGGAACATGTAATGACATATTCGTTGTGGGTGCTTCATTTGACTAAGCCCTGCAGCACTATGGTGGCTTGAGTCTAAGATAGTGTTCTCGTAGGCAGAATTTTCCCATGTTTCATAGCCAGGCTTGGGAATTGTATCCATAATAGATGCCTACAACTGGGTGGAGAATCAATCCTATGTAACAGTTTTCCATGTGCAAATTCAAATTAAGATGAGTACTTCATTTCCATTACCTTTGGTTATTTATGCTTTCATGTTGCTCCATATTCTACTAATATCAACATGAGTCATTATGAATTACAAAGGTATATGGAATTAAAATTTAACTATTGTTATGAATGTTGCATATAAATGATAGAATTTTAAGGTGTTATGGCAATTGTGTTTAAATGATGTAACTATATGTATATGCATATGCATTTGTTGTGGATTTGTATGTCGTCATTCGATATGTGTGAATGTTGGATGGATGAATGAACCAAAGAAATATTATAAATGTAGGAAGACTTATGTCGAGAATTAGAGTATTTTGTATGTAGATTACATATGAAATCTATGGGGTGTTGTTGGAAGCCCCATTGGAATCACAACTAGAATTATGAATATTAGAAGGAACTTTTAAGTTTGGTGAAGTGGGAATCTAGCTACCAAAGTGGGGAGCATGGGTGGGTACACCACAAAAACTCTACAGCATCCTATAGAACAAGGGCTACATTATTCCATTGTTTCTTTACACAATGATCCACAAAACTAGTCATTGTAAATTCATATTGGCATATCACACCCCATCCATGAAACTCCAATGAACCTACATACGCGACTCCATCTACCATAGCTCTCGCATTACTCTTTAGGCCTAGTCTTATTTACCGAGGTGCTGGAGTTCCAACTCAACACAACCTTCAATCTTACTTATGTGAAACGTTATTGAGTCCCTTAAATTCTCTAATAAATTGGGAAGCTAAAGAGAATTTAGACGACCATTACAAAGTAACACCTACACAATTCTTGCTATTAAGATATTAACTCATTAATTTGCTTAATAGTTTATATTTTTAAGCCATGTTATTATCAATATAGAATACGATAATAAATTATATATAAATCTATTTTAAGTTAAAGTCCACTAAATAAAAATGTTTAAAACACGACATTTCAAAATTAATGTTTTTTTTTAACTCTGTAGAATACTTCTCCCTGGTATACAAATGGTTACGACGCCTAACCCTAAAGAAATAGCAAATCATTTTCAAATTCAACAATTTTCAGTTTATTGTCATTCGGCCATCGCTAGGCGAGACTTTTTAGAAGTGTCATCAACGTATTCAGATTCTTCCCCTACACAAATTAAAAGCTTTAATGAGCTCTATAACATTTTTGGGCCATGTCCCTATCCAGAATACATTTTATTTTCAAACTTCAATCAGAAGTAAAATTTTCACACTATCTTTATTACTTCTTCCACCATCCGTTTTTCATTATATAATTTTTTTTTCCCTTT
>JASDQU010229997.1:2330-17128 GCA_032191745.1 Picea mariana | reverse complement strand
CAAATAATCAAGTCTTCAAAAACCTATGCTATGATACCAACTTGATCTAAAAATGAAGAAGACTTGTATTCTTGAAAATATTTGCAAGTAAAATTTATGTGTTAAAATGCAAATGGATCAACTTTGCAACACAAATTTAATAGGATTTACTCATTCAAGATGCATATAAACAACATCATAATCAATGAATAGAAAACACATAACACATCAAATGATAAAGGAGTTCACCCCTCTCTTGGGCTACATCTCCTGGTCCAGCTTCCAATGGATCATTTGTATTATTTTCTCAAAGTGCTAAAAAATGTGCTTTAAAATGCTCAAAATGTCAAGTAGAATTCTCCAATGGCTTCAAAACATCCAAAAACCCCTAGCTGGGATTTTTCGACACTTCGTTTGGCCAAAAATTGAAGTAGATAGGCTTCCTGGAAGTTCCCCCTTCAAGCTTGTTGTCTCTGCATCTACAAAACGCACCTCCCTTGGCTCAACCTAGCCCACACGCATTTTAAAGCATAAAAACTTGGCACCAGATGCAACCGCACAACTGGTCCAAACTATCAAATGGTTATGCACCGGCCTTAACTACCAAGGCCCGTGGGCACATGGTCACCGCATGACCGCGTGCTATTACACAACAGGGCTAAAGTTCCAAACCGTTGACATAACCGTAAGGTTTAAACCCGCACGCATACACGTTGGTCACATGTCATATCAAACTGCACATATTCAAATGGTTATAACATATATTACAGTGGGTTTAACCACCCGTAGCACCGGTCGTATGCAATACAATATAACCATGGGTCGAGGCTTAGCCCCGGCCCAGTTCACACCCCAACACATATTTTTGCAATGTTAAATATATTACAATGAATTTATATATTAAGTAACATGTGTGGGTGTGCTAGTTGGGCGGCCTTTCCCAAAGCTTTACCCTGCCCAGAGGTCACAGGGTCGACTCCTGCCAAGTGCAAAGATTTTAACCAATAAACACGTGACACGTGGCGACCATTGATTGGGCCACATGTCGCCATCCCAATCGCTGCCAACAAACCATGTCACATGCCAACTGTCCAATAACTGCCTACTATGTGTTGTATGGCCTGCCACATGTTGTACGGCCTACCACGTTAGTGTCTATACGGACTCTACGGATTGTACAGTTAGCATCCTTTTTTTTTTTGCCTGTTTGTCATTTTGAGCAAAACGTGATATCTCTCGCTCCCGATGTCCGTTTGAACCCAAACGAGTTGCGTTGGGTTCGTAATGATGAGGCCTACGTTCTCATTTGATTTGAAGTGATTCCGAGCACTTTGAATTTTTGAGCAAAATTTGATCCCCTGATCACATGTTGCATGCAAGATTTCTATCGCCCAATATTTGGGATGAGGCACTTAACTGTGCCAACCACATTCATAAAATATCTCCTCACAGATATTTCAAGGACATGAATCCCTATGAGGCATGGAGTACAAGACAACCAGAAGTTACCTACTTTTGAATATTTGGATCACGCACATGGGCCCACGTACCCTTTGAAAAGAGGAAAGCATTAGATCCGTAGAGTACCACATGCATTTTCATGGGATATCTAGATGGTGTGAAGGGTTACAGGTTACTTCACCCCTCTACGGACAAGCTCATGATTGAGTGTAGTACTCATGAGAGATTATGGGGGATCCAACATATTAGAGAAGGATGAGGTCTTATTTTGAGGTTCCTCCTCATGTACTCACAACAAC
Organism: Picea mariana; assembly: GCA_032191745.1. NCBI lineage: Eukaryota > Viridiplantae > Streptophyta > Pinopsida > Pinales > Pinaceae > Picea > Picea mariana. Next base: position 15,389 of record JASDQU010229997.1, on the reverse strand, counting down.
CGAACCCGTGATGTCCATGCATTGCTATATGGTTCTATCTTCAAACTCGCAGACCTATGTAAAGGCTATAGGGAATCCCTTTTTGGAAGTAGCTATGTAGGAGGAGTACAAATATCTTCTCAAGAACCAAACTTGTGATTTGGTTCCGCTTCCTTCAAACAAGAAGCTTGTCAAATGCATAATTTTAGGGGCTAAATTTCGCTCATTTTAGGGGCTAATTTTAGGGATGATTTTAGGGGCTAAATTTCGCTCATGGGATATTTTTCCATGGTTTTTCCCAAAAAACAATTCACTATTCTAAAAAAGATTCACCCAAATTCTATAGGATAAAATTATTTTACCTTAAAAGTCACCAAAATTTTATACAAACTATATAAAATCCTTAGAAATTTGAATATTTTTACAAAAATATCGCCAAACATTTTATAGTTGGCATATGAAGGATTAGTAAGATTTGCCAAGGTTTCTACATTTCAAAATAAATTTCCATCCTTAAAATCATCCCTGATGCACATGGGTCTATATGACCAATTAGGTAGCAGATGGACAAGTGAGTAGGTATACAACAAGACTAGTTTCCAAAGGTTTTCATCATATCCATTGGATAGACCATGATGATACCTTTGCCCCTGTAGCAAATATAGAATCCATCCAATTGGCCCTTACAATTGCGATAGTGAGGGGGTGGGAAGTTCACCAAATGGACATGAAGGATGCTTTTCTTCATGGGGATCTCTCAGAGGAAATTTACATGGAGAAACCAGAGGTGTTCATTCAAAACTCATCCTTAGTATGCTGACTAAAGAAGTCTCTCTATGGCTTCAAGTAGGCACTTAGAGAATGATATGTGAAGATGGATCCATAATTTCTCTCTCGTCACTTTGTCAAATGAAAATCAAATCTGATGGTCTACATGTTGAAGACTTCAGATCAGAATATCAGATCAGATCAGATGTTGAAGAGAGATATCATATCTGAATGATACATGTTGTGGATTATCAAAAGGGTAGATTGAATATAGCAGTGTTGGAACCTAAAGATCAAAAGAAGGTCACAAATATATCTATTGAACTTAATGCAATTCAACCTCTCGATAAAATGGATATGCATAGAAAAACCAGAGAGATTTTAAACAAATATGTGATGATAGCCACTTTTGGAATTAAAAATCTTGAAGCCATAAATGAAAATCTAAGAAATCAGCTAAAAAACAAAAAATTAGCTAATAGAACTAAATAGATAACACTGGAATCACTGGAACAATGGGTTATGGATTTGGGATCTAATCCACAAGATGCAACATCTTTGCAAGCTCCGATGAAATCAAAATATACAGAAATCCAGGCATTAAAGAAAAGGCTCAATATCCCTAGGATTGATCTTGTTCAAACCCTAGAGTTACATGCAATACAAATAGGAAAAGAAAAACTTCTGAAACAAATGATATAAATGGGAGGCCAAATGGAAATGTATGAGAATCAGATTGAAATCTTGAAGAAAGGATCTTCTTTATCACATGTAACAAGGTTGGTAGATTCAACAGATGGATTATCAAGAGCATTGGTAAACCTGAATTTAAAAGGAGTTGTAATTGAGAAGTTGAAGAAAATAATTTCTACATGGAATGAAGAAATCGAGGACAAAGATAAAATTACTGCAAAATATCAGAAGTCAAAATCAAATTTGTTAACAGATATAGAAAATATGCAACATAAGTTATCTAGCAAACCATATCTGATAGGAGCTACACATATTATATGGGATGAAATTATTGTTGAAGTGGGAAAAATATGGCATTACTTCAAAATAATTAATGAAGAGATTATATTGATATATGAAGCAGATGAAACTATAAACAAAGCATTCCAAGGGTTAGGAAAGAGGCCTTGGGTTGCTACCAGAATTCTTAAGTTGCTAAACACCAATTCTAGAGAAATACTAAAAAGTAAAGGTGTAAAAAACATAACCACAATGGTGATGGAGACTGAAAATATTTTCACCAAAATAAACTTGATACAGTAAGCCCAAAATAAATGTATAATGGTAAAAATAAATATTGAATCATTCACCAAAAAGTTTGAAAATTTTGTAAAAATGGGATTGCCTTCAACATGGGATAACAAAGGGAAGCTTCTGTCATTTGAAAATTACAGGAAGAATGTATTCATAATAAGTGAAGAGTGATGCTATGAGAGGGCAAACTGTTGTAGACTTACTCATAGATGATTTTTATTTACTCCAGAAAATAAAAAATATTTTCTCAAGTCCTCTTGCATATGAGAAATATACTGAATTGGACATTGCGTATAGAAAAATGAAGGCCTTCAACTATCCATCTAGTGAAACTTGGAAGCTTCTCATTCAGTTACTAACTTAATGAGTTACCAAATGGTTCAAGAAACATTAGGGTGTATTCTGGGCAAAATATCAATTTCTAGTGTATTTATTACTTCCTTGTCAAAAAAATTTAGTTTGTTTTTATTCTAAAAAGATAATTAATATATCTCGATAACCATATATGGTTATACCCATTTTGTATAAAGGGAAGGTTTTTCGATGTAAAAGGGTATAGATTTTGTTGGAGGAAAGATCAAGATTTATAAGAAACCAACATCAGAACCACAAGATTATTATTTTGCAAAGTTTCGCAAGCTTAAACCTAGAGCGGATTGCCAAAGAGAAAATCTCTCGAGCTGTCGATATTTTCCTAGAGTGAACGGTCGAATATTTTTTGTGCAACATTATTCGAGTTATAAGTTTGGATGGTCGAAGTTAACACTCCAAACGGTCTCCTTCAGAATCTGAATAACTTTTAATCATGACCGTTGATCATCGATGGAAGGATGATCCATATATTTCGCATGAAAAATGGAGCTATGCAAGAATATTCCTCGATACCTCTTGTCGATATCTTGAAACTTCACAAATTGTCTGGATGTCGAATGATTAGCTCTGACTACATGTCATCACGTTTTTTGGGCTTTAACCTTCAATATGTGAATCGAAGAAGGAATATTGTTTGATACTTTTCTTCGATCCCTTTTCACTAACACATTAGAGAAGACTGTGAAATAGCTCCCCCGATCGATGATGTAGATTTCTCCAGAGTTGTTGAACGTCTAGATCTTGCTCTCAGAGTTAATACGTAGGGATGGGAATTGAATAGGAGATAGGAAGACTCTAATGAAAACTTATAAATGCTCACTCTACCATTTTCAAGGTCCGATGGACAATTGACTAGAACCGTTGATCTGGTGGATTTTCTCTTTTGTAGGTTCAATAATTAAGGGTCCAAATTAACCCACGGGCCTGGTCAATGGTTGTTGAGTGATAAATTTTAAACAACCATAACATTTGCTACAAATTTTAGAATGAGGCCCGTGATACCTCATTGTAATGGTATCAGACATAGGAGCACAATGGTATGGGTATCTAGGTCAAACAATTGATATAAGACATCAAAACATATACAAAACAAACAACCATGGATTTGGGGGGAAAATGGCCATACAAACTTCAAACAATCATATCCGGGGATATGAGTAATGAAATCAAGCCTAGGATAGATCGATATAAAGATGGAGAAGAAAATAACAAGATGGAATATCAAATGGGGGAATATTGAGAGTGAAAATTGCTCGAAAATTAAAAACACAGACATAACCTGAATTCATATGAAGAACCATACATGCATACTTCAAACAATCTTATCTTAAGCTATCGACAATGAAATTGAGCTAGAAATATCTCAATGGAAAGATGATATAGAGGAGAACATGAAAAAATGATATCATTCAATGTATTAGAGCCAAACACGCCTAAAACAACACAATAAATTCAGAAAATGACCTAATAGGCAGAGCGAATAATAAATTTAAATAGATATCATTGGTAAACTATTATAGGGAGAATGTAACCATCTGAGATTATCTTTAGCTCCCATTTGTAATTCCTACATATACATTTTTGAAATTCCAGAAAAATTTGAAATGTAAAAAAGAAAAAAATAGGGAAAAATGAAACAAATGGCCATGAGAACTAGAGAGTCTCTCTCTCTCTCTCTTGTTCTATAAAAGGGAGCTAGTTGAATGTATAATGACTTTTTCCCTTTGTAGCAAAGGATGGTACTTCTAAGGAATAAAGAAGAGGAGGAATTTCGGAAATAGGTGGCTTTGATGGATGTAGTAGAGACTAATCTTGATGCATTTATATTTTGCTTGAGTAGATAGGATTCTGTTGTATGAATGTTTTCTGCAATCTGTGTTGTTTACTTAGTTTGTCACATGTTTTTTCATGGGTACTGAAATGATGTTATAAATGTATTGTGAAACTATTTGTCTATGCATCTGTAGCATGATTTATTTCATTTACCATTAGAATACATGAATTACTTATGGTTCTAATGGTTATCTTTCTCTATACTCATTATATTAGTTCCGATCTTGGGATAGGTTAGAATTAGTTAGATTGAATTAGTTAGATTGAATTAGTTAGCTTTTAGCTAGTTTAGCCTTAGAATTAGTTAGAACTCTTTGGAGGGAATTTTGTTTCTTTTCCCCTTTCTATTCTTTTAATTCTGAGCAGAAGTGAGGCCCATAAACTCACGGGAAACACTACTCCAAATGAGAGTAGGTCTGATTGGGACCTTCCATCAGGAATTTTACCTTATCTGATTGAACAGGTTATTCTGGCCTATCAACATAGTCTGATACTTGTAGTACATCCTGGGATTCCAACCAACCACCTGACTCAAGTTGGAACAATTATTTTTATTCTATCCTCACTGCATACTTGGCATCATCACTAATCTCCACATGGATGCCTGGGTCCTTGTTTGTCAGATTGTTGAACAAATCACATGCTTCTTTCATATTTTCTGCCCACTGAGAATAGAAAAATATATCTAATTCTTGTAGCCCAACAACTCTTCCCCTATTGTATGACCCTGTAGTGGTGACCTGTATGAACTGTACACGCCCCCAATTTCCTTCTATGTACAACCCTATCCTATGGTTGTACCTGCTACTGATACTACCTAGATCTATCCTTGCTACCAAATATTTCTATTGCTGCCACCTTTCTTCTCTTCTCCTTTGGACTGATCACTGGATGAATCTCTTTTATCACCCTTACTGAGATCTCCTTGAAAAAAAGTCCTTCTTTCCTCCCTCTATGAATCATTAACTCCAAATAGATGTGTTATCACTTGAGCTGATCTATAGATTAAATTCCTTATTCACCCTTGTTGAAATCCTCTTGAGTCACAGTCCTTCGTGTCTCAAGCACTCAATGAATTTCATTGTTGGTTTATAAATTTGCATATATCTCCTTTCATATCTGACAGATCTACGACAAATTTTTATGGATATATGTTTGGTCCTTTAAACACCCATTGTTGCAACCTGTTGGATTTCAAATCTAATAGATATGATTGTGTAAACTATTGTGTAAATTGAAATTGGCCTGCCTCTGAGAGTGAGAACTTTGATACCATGTCAATTTTCTAATTTTGACACCTAGGTAATGTTGATGTTATGGTAGCTACGGGAGGTATTAACCTCCACGTGTAACCTTTGACTAGAATGGAATATTCCAAAAGAAAGAGAAACCCTAAAACATTGGATAATAACCCTAGAAGAAAAGTCAGCTCAAGAGAATAATTAATATTAATTTATTAGCCTCCAGGAAGAGAAGTGGACCCATTTAGGTGACTTGGAGTAGTTTAAATAGAGGACGCTAGAGCTCATTTGGACTCACTCACTCTCACGACCTCATAAGGAATAGAGGTGCACATGACTGGAGGAGAGTTCCAGCTATTGCAGTGGTGACTTGGTCTTTGGTTATGGTTTGTACTTTCTCTTTGGTTATGGTTTGGAATTTCTACTTTGGTTGTAGTTTGGACTTTCATCTTGGTATGTTATCTTTGGAGAGAGGTACACTACCTTAGTTGGCTATTGGTTCTATGGTTTGCTTCCATAATTATTCTGTCTGTCAAGGTTAAGGTGCTTGGGGGTGGCCTTTGTGCCTATGGTTGGGTGACAATATTGAGATACTGTCTATGGTGAAAACAAGCACATCTCTTTTATTCTAATAGGTTATGGTCCCACACTATCTTCGAACAGTCTAACCATTGGAAGGTATATTGGGAGGATTTTCTTAGTTGTAGTTACAGTTGCAGTCAGAGTTTTGTTGCAACAAAGAAATCCTAACCCTCATGTTAAGGCACCTTAAGTGAAGCACTTGACCTAAATCCTGGATAACCTAGTGCACCCTAGCCTAGCACACCTCTTGGTACTCTCAACAAGCCAATATTTTAAGTTTTAGTTTATTTGTCAGAATCAACGTTTGACCAAGTCAAAATCTAAGGTTGACCATTCAAAAGTCAAAATGAAAGGCAGTTATGAAGACAAAATACCTAGTATGAAGAAAGTGTATGATGTGCCCAAGAGAGATCTACTGAAAAGAAGATTATGAGGTTTACCAATCCTATAGCAGCTAAACCTCTGGTCCAACAAATTCATTCTAAGGTTTACTGTCAAAGTTGGTTAACAAAGGTATGTACCTATACATGTTATTTTAATTTGTATCATTAGCATGAGTGTGTTTGCAGGGAATGTACAACGGATCTTGTCCAAAGTAGTGATCTTGGATTTAGTGCAATCAGATGATCAACACACTCTCTAGGTTTGAATTTATATGTCTCTAGCTATTATGGAATTATGAGCTTCTATTCAAAGTTAAAAATATAAGCTGAATTTAGTCAAGATATTATAAGGTTGAGATCGTATTCTCTAACTCTTTTTTCTATCAAGAAATCATATTGTATAAGGGACAGGTCAGAAACGATACTTTTTTAAGAAGAAAAGAAATCCAAGTGGAATAATAGCAAGACTCCATGCAAGTTATCTCATGAAGGCTATCATGAAGATGTATTCTAGGATTATAGAAATTGCCTCTATCCTTTCCCTTTTTCTTGTTTCAATTTACTATCATAAAAAAATTGTCTTGGATCTTTCTTTTGTTTCTTCTCTTGTTCTGGGCAGGTACCCTTGTGAAATATCTTAACAAACCTTTGGTGAACAATATTTGTGGAAGTTGTCATAGAATAAGTCTATAAGGATGACAAGATGCTTGCAACAAATGCTAGATGGGAAACAATCAGAACAGATAGAAGCAAACTTAAAGAGACTTAGAGGGATTCATACTCGAAGGGATTCAGACACAAAGCAAGTCAGTAATCAAAAGGAAACCAGAACAAGCTTGTGAAACTTTGCAGAAAGTAAAGAGAGATGCACTAGATGGAAGCATGGACTGTCTCAAATAGAGGGAATTGATTGCAAAATTCCAGAAGCATGCAGTCTCCAAAGAAAAACAAGGAAGTTATAGATATTAGTCATTCAGGCATGAAGCCTGGATTAAGAGTGAGATAATATCCAATGATATTATCCATTGAAGAATATTTGAAGATTATGAAGTATATTTCCATGTTCTTCATTGGAAGTAGCATCCATGATAATAAACACGTGTTCAACTTGACTTTAGAAGAAGTCTTCTTTGAAAATAATCCTTGAGTATCCTTGGTTGTCCATCTACATTTATGTTCCTATGACAAAAGGAAGAAGTTGGAACCTTCAGGAAGGAAGGGCATGGAATCTATAGAAGATTCCATGGAGTCCAACGTTGAAGAGGAAAATGAGGAAGAACATGAAGATTCTAAGAAAGAAAGAAAATCCAGAACAACAAAAATTGAACCAATTACAATACCGAAAATCATAAGACTACCAAGATAATTTGAATCCACCAGAAGTAGTCAAGTAGAAGGAATGGAAGGAAGTTGTGATGAAGAACAATGTGTGTGAGAAATTGTGAAAAATACTTATAAATGGAAGCATTGATAGATACAAGGTGAGATTCGAGGCTAGATGGTTCTCCCAGAAGGAGGGAGAAGAATATGATGACATATTGTTAAAGTAACCAGATATTCATGTACCTGAGCCATTATATCTCTTGTAGTATCCATGGGTTGGAGTTTTCATTAGATGGATGTAAATATTGTTCTTCTAAACAGAGTAATTGAAGAAGAAGCATATGTAGAGAAACCTAAAGGTTTTGAGGTATACCATAAAGAGACCCATGTATGCAGATAGAAAAAGACCTTGCATGGATTCAAGCAACTTGGTGCAAAGCCTCTCATGTACAGCAGAAGCATGGTGAAAAATTCCCATGACATACGAAGTGTATCAAATTGGTTCTTCAAAAGTCTGGGATGATGGATTGCAAATCCATGGAAAACTCCCATGACGACAGATCTGAAGAAGTTGAGAGACTCTGATCTAGTATACATGTCCCTGTGTGGAAAATTGATTGGCTCGTTAATATATTTGGTGGATACCCAGCCGGATATTTGATTTGTTGTGAAAATAGTTCCAGGTGGAACCTAGCTATGAGAATTAAATAATTTCAAAGCCTTCCTTGAAATATCTTCATGGGACGTTTGAGTTATGATATACAACTACATGAATTTATCGATTTGGATTGGGTAGGTAGTGTAAATGACATAAGAAGTGAATCTTGGATATGTTTCAATTTGAGATTTTCCATGATATCATAGGCTAGCAAGAAACAAAAGTATGTCACACTCAGCACTGCAAAAGCAGATTATATGGCATCTTGAAATATGCATACATAAGCAGTGTGGCTTCAAAAGAATATTTTTGGATTGTTTGATCAGGTACAATATTCGACTATGATATATTGTGATAACCTAAGCTGTGAGAAGCTTTCAGAGAACCTCATGACAAGTTGTAGTACATTGAGTTCATGTAATACTCTTGTTATAGAAAGATTTGCCTTACCATTGCAATATTGCACAGAGGGCCTTTTTCCATTTCCCTATGCAGACTTGTCATCCCTTTTTGATGAATTCAGAGCCAAAAATACATATTTTCCCACATGTACGTGCCCAATCTACTATACAACATGTGTATACGCAGGCTTCTCCACTACAGCCCATGTACATCGGGATTTGTGCCAGAAAATACAAAAATGGAGTCAGGTTTCCATGTAACGACAGAAGATATATGATCCTTGACCTTCCATATACTGGAAACATTCCGACTCGGCCCTTCAGTTGCATTTTGAAGTCTATAAAATCATAATTCCGAGCTATGGAAAAGGGGAGAAAGCATTCAACTTTAAGAGCAAAGTTACTCTGGAGAAATTACTTCATATTGAGTCTGCATCCCTTTGTTCCTCAAGTCTGAACACAGTGTTCAACGCCCAAGCTCTTCCCCTATTGTTGAGAGAACCTCATTGTCTCCCTTATATGAGATTTCCTTTTGTGGAGGATTGAAGTGGTGGAGGCCCAGTTGGAAGGAACTTGGTTTCTTAGTTTCGAACCATGCCGACACAAAAGTCTATAATGTTGTCACTTTTGTTGATCATTTACTAATAGAAATACTCCTTTCCTGTCCAATTGGTATCATGCAAATATATGATTATCATCCATGGACATGTTTGTAATGTTTATTAATGGATTATGCAATCTAATGTGCTAACCCCTTTATATCGTCACTATATACTTGCTATGCTTGTTTGTTGAGAACTTGTTGCAGGTATAAAGCTTTGGGTTGAAGTGCTCAACAGTGGAACATCATCAAATGTTGGATTGAGGTAGGCCTCTTTCTTATCTTGCACATTAGTTCATATATAATATGTTGTAATTGAGTCAATTTCTACAGTCATACCTGTCTATTATGGTTTACCCTGGCCATAGAGAGTTTTTCCCTCGTAACAACTCTGTTCATGATAAAGTCCAGAAGAGAGAAGTAAATCTACAATATATCTCCACAGATGAGCAGATAGAAGATATTTTGGTAAAGCCTCTGTCTAAGATGAAAACTTTACATACTTATGGGACAATATGGGACTCATTGAGATGACTTCCTTATTGGAAAGGGAATTGATTACTCCTTAGGTTGGGAGGGAGCACCGTTATGTTATTGATATATGTGAAGTCATTTTCCAGTTTGGAAAATGGTCTAGGTTGGGAAGTCACCTTCTAGTCTGGAAAGTGGTCCAAGATTTTTTATGGACAACCATTTTCTAGTTCAGAAAATGGTTAAGAAAGGATAGTCATTTTCGTAATGAAAATGGTCCGATAGATTGCTGATGTACTAGAGACAACATTTCCCCTTGTGTCTAGTGTGGGGGAATGGTCTAGGACAATCATTCTCCTTGGCAGTCACTCTAAGAAGTGGTCAAGAAGAATGGTATGCCTCTCCAGGTAGTCATTCTTTCAAAGTTCACAATTGTGATTAGTTTTGAAGAATGGTCTGATGTAAGAGGTTGGTGAAGAATAGTCATTTCCATAGGAAATGGTCCAGACAGACATTCCCTAGGGTAAATTCATTCTCCCTAGGTTTCACTGTGAATCATGCCTGAAGAATGAACCGGTTAGGTTGAATGGTACAGGTTCAATAATCATGAACAATTATTCTTATATGCTTGGGAAGAATAGTCCAGACAACCCATGGCTGATGTTTAACTTTCTGAGGGAAGATGCTCTTACATATCTCATAGATGTGAGTGGAAGAATGGCCCAGATGACTCATTTTGTATCATGCCATTGTTGATGCAGGTTGATACTAAATGATATGATTTTTGTGGAGACTGTATGTCTCTGGACAATAGTTTTATGCTACTCTAGCAGATATGTTCCATTGGTAGTGATTGTGTGTCATTGGTTAGTAGTTGTGTGCTACTAGGAATGGTTGTATACCAATGGACAATAATTGTGTACTATTATGGATAGATGCAATGATTTTATATTGGATGGAATTATAGTAGCAGTATGCTACTATCTGATTTCCATGTAGACTACCACTAATGTTGGAGATGATTTTCAGCTAGATGGATAGTTAGTGTGTTGGTGGACAGACATTCTCCCAGTGGAAAATGGTCCATTTTGAAAGATTTTTGACGTATCATGGACTGGTATTTTCCTAAGGTAACGATTGTGGCATGATTAGGAAAATGGTTCAGGACCGATATTCTCCTCAGGCACAGTTATTGGCCAAATCAGGTTGAATAGTCTACCCCCTAAGGAAATGAAATCCTGATTAGGGTGGTTGATATGGGGCCCGATATTTTCCAAGGCATATGGGTAGAGATTGATCTCTATGGTACATATGACCTGATTAGAAAATATTCTGAGACTAACATTCCTATTGGAATGGTCTTTGTAGCCCATGGCATGGATTTCGGCATCTAGGAGGACAAACATTCTTCTAGGGGACAAACATTCTTCTAGGACATAGGCCCGGATTAGAAGAATGGTCCTTGTAGCCCATTGTGGGGCTTTAAGCATCTGTTGGGACAACTATTCTTCTAGGACATATGTATAGATTAGAAGAATGGTCCCTATATCACTCTATTGAGTGGGTGACTCATGCGAGACACTGTATTGAGTGTGTTGCATTCAACACATGCATTATTCAACATCATGCCCGATTAATTAGATGGAGTATGGCCTCAAGAGATGAAGAAAATGATGATGTATGTTGTTTCCAGAATGCTATCAGACGATACTGATAGTGATGATGATGCTCGTGAATTGATTTGCGTGATCATGAGATAACCTGTGTGACTATGACGATGCTATTGGTAGAATAGTTTGTGTGTGCTCTAGACCAGTACCATTAATACCTCCCTATCTAGAAGGGAGTGTTGATTTTACGGTAGCTGTGGGAGGTATTAACCTCCACATATAACCTCTGACTAGAATGGAATATTCTGGAAGCAAGAGAAACCCTAAAATGATGGATAATAACCCTATAAGACAAGTCGACTCAAGAGAATAATTGTATTAAGTTATTATCCTCTACGAAGAGAAGTCGGCCCAGTTAGGTGACTCAGAGTAGTATAAAAAGAGGGCGCTAGAGTTTATTTCGACTCAGTCACTCTCATGATCTCATAAGGAGTAGAGGTGTGCATGACTAGAGGAGAGTTGCAGCTGCTGCAGTGGTGACTTGGTCTTTGGTTATGGTTTGTACTTTCTCTTTGGTTATGGTTTGGGCTTTCTTCTTTGGTTATGGTTTGGAGTTTTTGCTTTGGTTATGGTTTGGACTTTCTTCTTGGTACACTATCTTTGGAGAAAGGTACACTACCTTGGTTGGCTATTGATTCTAGAGTTTTCTTCCAGAATTATTCTGTCTCTCAAGGTTAAGGTGCTCGGGGTGTTGGACACACCTACCAAACTTCGAGGGGGGGGTGAATGAGTGTGGGGATCCTTTTCCCAAAACTTTCCTCATGCACAAAATCTCATCAATTAGAATTCAACATTTATTCATTACCCATTACTGTCATTTATGACCAGTTAGAAGTGAGCACATATCAATAACATATATCAACAATATATCATCAACAAGTCATCACCACAATGAACACAAAGAACACAAGATATATGTACAATTTTATTTTTATTACGAACTACAATCCTTGGGGTTTATCAACAACAACTGAATAGAGTACAACTCTATAAGAGCACCTGCTCTATAATGCAAGACTCAGCTTACACCCTCAACACCAACTAAGATGAGACAACAATCATCAACATATATCAATCTGTCAATAGGTACACGACCTGTCAGTAGTGCAGCCCGCATGTGTACGTGCCCTGGCTCACTATAGCCCATGTGTGAACGCGGCCAGTGTATAATGCAACAAGCGTATGCTTCTAAGCAACTAGGGTTTTGCTTTTCTTCACATGCTCAGGTCCTCTGCAACCTGCAATCACTTTCTCTTCTTTCTTCCACTGTCCAAACTGACCCACAACCAGTCACAACACATCCAAGCTCTCCAATATCTTGCTCATGCTCCAGAACAAATCAATATGAATGCTATCTCAATCATGTATAAATAACTAGTATACCATAGCAATCATGTCACTACTGAATCACAAGAGTGTTGCTCACTCCATCAACCAAATCAACCAAACTGAGCCACATCATAGAAGCCATACCAAGAATGCCCTAAGCATTCACAACACATCAAACAATA
>JASDQU010229996.1:0-17291 GCA_032191745.1 Picea mariana | reverse complement strand
AAATGATAAAACTCAATAATATGGTATTGTAGGTGAAAATGATACATATGATAATAAACATGAAAATAGGCATCATAACGATATACAACAATGATCAATGATGGATTCTATATGATCAATGTCACTGGCTACTACCAACAACTAGGTCATCATCATTATCTTGATCATCATCATTGTGGTCATCGTCGTCGTCAATCACAGTGTCTTCTTCATCTGACTCATCATCATAATCTCACGTGTCTGTATCAGACCCATTATAATCTAGATCTATCTCATGAGGATCAACTAGATCTTCTGGAAGATCCGTGTTCTGCAAAAAAGAACATTCAAAACGAAAAGTTATTATTTATTTCATGCAATATGTAATTTTTGTGTTATATTTCTAATATTATAACATATGAAATGAAACCATAATCATATTACATCATATCAAAGTGCACATACCATAATAAAATTTCAAATAAGTTACAAATAAGAAGTCATTCCAATGTTGTAAAACATGCAAAAATTCCAATAAACGTTAGTAAAGATCATAAAAAAATGTGTTATACATTTTAACTATCAATTGTAAATTATATTACATAACCGTAAGTGCCAATCCTCTCCATTGTGTGCTATATATTATTATGTTTTCATATAAAAATCCTTTGAGAGTTAATTGGTCTATATATATTCTTCTCTTGTATTTCACAAATGAATATTTTTCTAGGACATTTTGGCCCATTGTAATATGCTTCAAAGGTCCTTTGAGAATTAACTAGTTTATAGGTAATTTTGAAGATGCTCTAGATATTCATTCAACTAGACCACATCCAAATGTCAATCCTTCCAAAGAAAAAATTCAATACATCAAGCCCTAAAGGGTTGAAAATTATGACAAAAATATAATAAAAGGTGTCAAGGTGTATTGTCTTGCCTTACCTTGCCATGCCATTCCATACCATGTCATACTTTGCCATGTCATGGCTTGCCTTTGCATGCCTTGTCTTTCCATGCATTGCCATGCCATGCCACACCATTCCATGGATTGCCTTTGCATGCCTTGCCTTGCCATGTGTTGCCATGCCATGCCTTTCCATGCCTTGCCTTGCCTTGCCTTGCCATGCCATGCCATGTCATGCCTTGCTATCATATGGTATGCCTTTCCATGCCATGCCCCTCCATACCATGCCTTGCATTCACTTTCCATGCCTTGTCTTTCCATATCATGCCTTTCCATATCATTTCTTTCCTTGCCATGCTATGTCATGTCTTGCCTTAAGGTTTTTATTCCCTGAGGAGGAATTGGACAAGAGTCCCCGAAATGGTTTGGGATGCCACTTGCAACTGGGCATAAAAAAAAAACTGAGACTCAGATTGAGTAACCATCGACTTTGATGGATTACTGGGATAGTATTTTAGCTATATCACCCCTCACTCTCAGGTGCCATGCCTCAAAAGTTGATTTACTCATTGATTTCGAGAATTAGTGTTTTTCTCAGTTTGAAGCAATGCAAAATTTGGATTAAGGGGTATAATTTATGAAACCATACCTCGTGAGAAGATAGATAACGTGGTCACCTAGTCCATGCCTAAACAAGCTTGCAACATCTCACAGAACTAAAAAATGTTGCTTCGTTAGGTTTTTATGCCCTAAGGAGGAATTGGCCAAGATTCCCTGAAATGGTTTGGGATGCGACTTGCAACTCGGTATATAACAAAAACCAAGACTTAGATTGAGGAACCATTGTCTTCGTTGGATTCCTGGCATAGGATTTCAGCTAGAGCACCCCTCACTCCTGGGTCCCATCCCTTGTGAGTTGTTTTTTTCATTGATTTTGAGAACTAGGGTTTTTCTCAGTAAGAAGCAATGCAACATTTGGATTTAGGGGTACAATTTATAAAACCATGCCTCGGGAGAGGATAGACAATGTGGTCACATATTCCATTCCTAAACAAGATTGCAACAACTCATGAAACTAAAAAATGTTACTCCATTAGGGTTTTATGCCCTGAGGAGGAATTGGACAAGAGTCCCCGAAATGGTTTGGGATGCCACTTGCAATTGGGCATAAAAATAAAACCGAGACTCGGATTGAGGAACCGTCGACTTCGATGTATTACTGGGACATGATTTCAACTAGAGAACCCCTCACTCTCAGGTGCCATGCCTTAGNTTACTCATTGATTTCAAGAATTAGTGTTTTGCTCAATTTGAAGCAATGCAACATTTGGATTAATGTGTCCAATTTATGAAACCATACCTCGTGAGAAGATTGATAATGTAGTCACCTATTCCATGCCTAAACAAGCTTATAACATCTCACAGAACTAAAAAATGTTGCACTATTAGGTTTTTATGCCCTGAGGAGGAATTGGCCAAGAGACCTCAAAATGGTTTGGGATGCGACTTGCAACTTGGTATATAATGAAAAAGAGACTTAGATTGAGGAACCATCATCTCCATTGGATTCCTGGAATAGGATTCCAGCTAGAGAACCCCTCACTGCTGGGTCCAATCCCTCATAAGTTTTTTTTTCATCGATTTTGAGAACTAGGGTTTTGCTTAGTAGGAAGCAATGCAACATTTGAATTTAGGGGTCCAATTTATAAAACCATGCCTTGGGAGTGGCTGGACAATGTGGTCACATATTCCATTCCTAAACAAGATTGCAACATCTCACGAAACTCAAAAATGTTGCTCCGTTAGGTTTTTATACCCTGAGGAGGAATTGGACAAGAGTCCTTGAAATGGTTTGGGATTCCACATGGAATTGGGCATAAAAATAAAACCGAGACTCAGATTGAGGAACCATCGACTTTGATGTATTACTGGGATAATATTTCAACTAGGGCACCACTCACTCTCAGGTGCCATGCCTCAGAAGTTGATTTACTCATTGATTTCGAGAATTAGTGTTTTGCTCAATTTGAAGCAATGCAACATTTGGATTAACGTGTCCAATTTATGAAACCATACCTCGTGAGAAGATAGATAATCTAGTCACCTAGTCCATGCCTAAACAAGCTTGAAACATCTCACAGAACTAAAAAATGTTGCTCTATTAGGTTTTTATGCCCTTAGGAGGAATTGGCCAAGAGTCCCCAAAATGGTTTGGGATGCGACTTGCAACTCGATATGTAACGAAAACCAAGACTCATATTGAGGAATCGTCATAACCGTTGGATTTTTAGCATAGGATTTCAACTAGAGCACCCCTCACTTCTGGGTCCAATCCCTTGTAAGTTGTTTTTTCATCGATTTTGAGAACTAGGGTTTTGCTTAGTAAGAAGCAATGCAACATTTGGATTTAGGGGTCCAATTTATAAAACCATGCCAACAGAGCAGATGGACAATGTGGTTACATAGTCCATGCCTAAACAATATTGCAACATCTCACAGAACTAAAAAATGTTGCTTCGTTAGGTTTTTATGCCATGAGGAGGAATTGGACAAGAGTCCCCGAAATGGTTTGGGATGCAACTTACAACTGGGCATAAAAAGAAAACTGAGACTTGGATTGAGGAACTGTCGACTTCAATGGATTACTTGGATAGGATTTCTGCTAGAGCACCCCTCACTCTCGGGTGCCATGCCCTGAAATTTGCTTTACTCATTCATTTCGAGAATTAGTGTTTTTCTCAGTTTGAAGCAATGCATCATTTGGATTAAGGGGTCCAATTTATGAAACCACCCCGCGTGAGCAGATCGATAATGTGGTCACCTAGTCCATGCCTAAACAAGCTTGCAACATCTCACAGAACTAAAAAATGTTTCTCCATTAGGTTTTTATGCCCTGAGGAGGAATTGGCCAAGAGTTCCCGAAATGGTTTGGGATGTGACTTGAAACTTGGTATATAACGAAAACTAAGACTTAGATTGAGGAATTTCCATCTCCGTTGGATTCTTGGCATAGGATTTCAGCTAGAGAACCCCTCACTCCCGGGTCTAATCCCTCATAAGTTGTTTTTTTCATCAATTTTGAGAACTAGGGTTTTTCTCAGTAAGAAGCAATGCAACATTTGGATTTAGGGGTCTGATTTATAAAACCATGTCTCAGGAGTAGATGGACAATGTGGTCACATATTCCATGCCTAAATAATATTGCAGCATCTCACGGAAATAAACAATGTTGCTCCATTAGGTTTTTATGCCCTGAAGAGGAATTGGACAAGAGTCCTCGAAATGGTTTTGGATGCCACTTCCAACTGGGAATAAAAAGAAAACCGAGACTCAGATTGAGGAACCATCAACTTCGATGGATTAGTGGGATAGTATTTCAACTAGAGCACCCCTCACTCTCGGGTGCCATGCCTCAGAAGTTACTTTACTCATTGATTTAGAGAATTAGTGTTTTGCTTAGTTTGAAGCAATGAAACTTTTGGATTAAGGGGTCCAATTTATGAAACCGTACCTCATTAGCAAATTGATAATCTGGTCACCTATTCCATGCCTAAACAAGCTTGCAACATCTTACGGAACTAAAAAATGTTGCTCCATTAGATTTTTATGCCCTGAGGAGATATTGGCCAAGAGTCCCCGAAATGGTTTGGGATGCTACTTGCAACTAGATATATAATGAAAACCGAGACTTATATTGAGGAAACATCATCTCTGTTGGATTCCTGGCATAGGATTTCAGCTAGAGCACTCCTCACATCCGGGTCTAATCCCTTGTAAGTTGTTTTTTTATCAATTTTGAGAACTAGGGTTTTGCTTAGTAAGAAGCAATGCAACATTTGGATTTAGGGGTCCAATTTATAAAACCATGACTCAGGAGAATATGGACAATGTGGTCATATAGTCCATGCCTAAACAAGATTGCAACATCTCACGGAACTCAAAAATGTTGCTTCGTTAGGTTTTTATGCCCTGAGGAGGAATTGGACAAGAGTCCTCGAAATGGTTTGGGATGCCACTTTCAACTGGGCATAAAAAGAAAAAGGAGACTCAGATTGAGGAACTATCGACTTAGATGGATTACTGGGACAAGATTTCATCTAGAGAACCCCTCACTCTCAGGTGCCATGCCTCAGAAGTTGTTTTACTCAATGATTTCGAGAATTAGTGTTTTTCTTAGTTTGAAGAAATGCATCATTTGGATTAAGGAGTCCAATTTATGAAACCGTCCCTCGTGAGCAGATCGATAATGTGGTCACCTATTCCATGCCTAAACAATCTTGCAACATCTCACAAAACTAAAAAATGTTTCTCCGTTAGGTTTTTATGCCCCGAGGAGGAATTGGCCAAGAGTCTCCGAAATGGTTTGGGATGCGACTTGCAACTCGGTATATAAAAAAAAATGAGACTTAGATTGAGGAAACTTCATCTCCATTGGATTCCTAGCATAGAATTTCAGCTAGAGCACCCCTCACTCTCGGGTCCAATCCCTCGTAAGTTGTTTTTTTCATCGATTTTGAGAACTAGGTTTTTTCTTAGTAAGAAACAATGCAACATTTGGATTTAGGGGTCCAATTTATAAAACCATGCCTCATGAGAAGATGGACAATGTGGTCACATAGTCCATGCCTAAACAAGATTACTTCATCTCACGGAACTAAAAAATGTTGCTCCATTAGGTTTTTATGCCTTGAGGAGGAATTGGAGAAGAGTCCCTGAAATGGTTTGGGATGACACTTGCAACTGGGCATAAAAAGAAAACCGAGACTCTGATTAAGGAACTGTTGACTTCAATGGATTACTGGGATAGGGTTTTAGCTAGAGCACCCCTCACTCTTGGGTGCCATGCCTCGAAAGTTGCTTCACTCATTGATTTCGAGAATTAGTGTTTTTCTAAGTTTGAAGCAATGCATAATTTGGATTAAGGGGTCAAATTTATGAAACTGTCCCTCCTGAGAATATCGTTAAAGTGGTCACCTATTCCATGCCTAAACAAGCTTGCAACATCTCACTGAACTAAAAAATGTTGCTCCGTTAGGATTTTATGCCATGAGAAGGAATTGGACAAGTGTACCCAAAATGGTTTGGGATGCGATTTGCAACTTGGTATATAACGAAAACCAGGACTCAGATTAAGTAATAATCATCTCCATTGGATTCCTGGCATAATATTTTAGCCAGAGCCCCCCTCACTCCTGGGTCCAATCCCTTGTAAGTAGTTTTTTTCATCGATTTTGAAAACTAGGGTTTTGATTAGTAAGAAGCAATGCAACATTTGAATTTAGGGGTCAAATTTATAAAACCATGCCTCGTGAGTGGATAGACAATGTGGTCAAACAAGATTACAACATCTTATGGAACTCAAAAATGTTGCTCCATTAGGTTTTTATGCCATGAGGAGGAATTGGACAAGAGTCCCTGAAATGGTTTGGGATGCTACTTGCAACTAGGCATAAAAAGAAAACCACGACTTGAATTGAGGAATCGTCAACTTTGATGGATGACTGGGATATGATTTTAGCTAGAGCACCCATCACTCTTGGGTGCCATGCCTCGGAAGTTGTTTTACTCATCAATTTCGAGAATTAGTGTTTTGCTCAATTTGAAGCAATGCACCATTTGGATTAACGGGTCCAATTTATGAAATCATACCTTGTGAGAAGATCGATAATGTGGTCACCTAGTCCATGCCTAAACAAGCTTGCAACAACTCACAGAACTCAAAAATGTTTCTCCGTTAGGTTTTTATGCCCTGAGGAGGAATTAGCCAAGAGTCCCCGAAATGGTTTGGGATGCGACTTGCAAATCGATATATAATGAAAATCGAGACTCAGATTGAGGAACCATTGTCTCCATTGGATTCTTGACATAGGATTTCAGCTAGAGCACCCCTCACTCTCGGGTCCAATCCATTGTAAGTTGTTTTTTTCATCGATTTTGAGAACTAGGGTTTTGCTCAGTAAGAAACAGTGCAACATTTGGATTTAGGGGGCAATTTATAAAACCATGCCTAGAGAGAGGATGTACAATGTGGTCGCATAGTCCATTCCTAAACAATATTGGAGCATCTCATGAAACTCAAAAATGTTGATTCGTTAGGTTTTTATGCCATGAGGAGGAATTTGACAAGAGTCCCCGAAATGGTTTGGGATGCCACTTGCAACTGGGCATAAAAAGAAAACCGAGACTCAGATTGAGGAACCATCAACTTCGATGGATTACTGGGATAGGATTTCAGCTAGAGCACCCCTCACTCTCAGGTGCCATGCCTCGGAAGTTGCTTTACTCATTGATTTCAAGAATTAGTGTTTTGCTCAGTTTGAAGCAATGAAGCATTTGGATTAAGGGGTACAATTTATGAAACTATCCCTCATGAGAAGATTGATAATGTGGTCACCTAGTCCATGCCTAAAAAATCTTGCAACATCTCACAGAACTCAAAAATGTTGCTCCGTTAGGTTTTTATGCCCTGAGGAGGAATTGGCCAAGAGTCCCCAAAATGGTTTGGGATTCGACTTGAAACTCCATATATAATGAAAATTGAGACTCATATTGAGGAACCATTTTCTCCGTTTGATTCCTAGCATAGGATTTCATCTATAGCACCCCTCACTCCGGGGTCCAATCCCTCATAAGTTGTTTTTTTCATCGATTTTGAGAACTAGGGTTTTGCTAAGTAAGAAGCAATGCAACATTTGGATTTAGAGGTCCAATTTATAAAACCATGACTCGGGAGAAGATGGAAAATGTGGTCACATAGTCCATTCCTAAGCAAGATTGTAGCATCTCACATAACTCAAAAATGTTTCTCCGTTAAGGTTTTATTCCCTGAGGAGGAATTGGACAAGAGTCCCCGAAATGGTTTGGGATGCCACTTGCAACTGGGCATAAAAATAAAACTGAGACTCGTATTGAATAAATGTTGACTTTGATGGTTTATTGGCATAGGATTTCAGCTAGAGCACCCCTCACTCTCGGGTGCCATGCCTCGGAAGTTGCTTTACTCATTGATTTCCAGAATTAGTGATTTGCTCAGTTTGAAGCAATGTAACATTTGGATTAAGGGGTCCAATTTATGAAACCGTCCCTCGTGAGAAAATCAATAATGTGGTCACCTATTCCATGCATAAACAAGCTTGCAACAGCTCACAAAACTCAAAAATGATGCTCTGTTAGGTTTTTATGCTTTGAGGAGGAATTGGCCAAGAGTTCCTGAAATTATTTTGGATGCGACTTGCAATTGGGCATAAAATGAAAACCAAGACTCGTATTGAGGAACTGTCGACTCCGATGGATTACTAAGATAGAATTTCAGCTAGAACACCCCTCACTCCCAGGTGGCAAGCCTTGAAAGTTGCTTTACACATTGATTTCGAGAACTAGTGTTTTGATCAGTTTGAAGCACTGCGACATTTGTATTAAGGGGTCCAATTTATGAAATCGTCACTTAGGAGTGGATGGATAATGTGGTCACCTAGTCCATGCCTAAACAAGCTTCCAACATCTCACAGAACTTAAAAAATGTTGCTTCGTTAGTCTTTTATGCCCTGAGGAAGAATTGGTCAAGAGTTCCCGAAATGGTTTGGGATGTGACTTGCAACTGGAAATATCACGTAAATCGAGACTCAGACCGAGGAACCATCATCTCCTTTGGATTCCTGGCATAATATTTTAGCTATATCACCCTTCACTCTCGGGTGGCATGCCCCGAAAGTTGCTTTACTCATTGATTTTGAGAATTAGTGTTTTACTCAGTTTAAAGCAATGAAAAATTTGGATTAAGGGGTTCAATTTATGAAACCATCCCTCCTGAGCAGATCGATAATGTTGTCACCTAGTCCATGCCTAAACAAGCTTGCATCATCTCACGAAACTCAAAAATTTTCCTCCATTAGGATTTTATGCCCTGAGGAGGAATTGGCCAAGAGTCCTCGAAATGGTTTGGGATGTAACTTGAAACTCCATATATAATAGATACTGAGACTCAGATTGAGGAATGGTCATCTCCGTTGGATTCCTGGCATAGGATTTCACCTAGAGCACCCCTCACTCCGTGGTCCAATCCATCGTAAGTTGTTTTTTTCATTGATTTTGAGAACTAGGGTTTTGCT
Source organism: Picea mariana (assembly GCA_032191745.1). Lineage (NCBI taxonomy): Eukaryota > Viridiplantae > Streptophyta > Pinopsida > Pinales > Pinaceae > Picea > Picea mariana. The sequence goes on along the minus strand of JASDQU010229996.1, from coordinate 8,300 downwards.
TTGTAAGAAGCAATGAAACATTTGGATTTAGGGGTCCAATTTATAAAACCATGCCTCAGGATCAGATGGACAATGTGGTCACATATTCCATGCCTAAACAATATTGCAACATTTCACGGAACTCAAAATTATTGCTCCGTTAGGTTTTTATTCCCCAAGGAGGAATTGGATAAGAGTCCCTTAAATGGTTTGGGATGCCACTTGCAACTGGGCATAAAAAAACAATTGAGACTCAAATTGAGGAACCATCGACTTCGATGGATTACTGGGATAGAATTTCAGCTAGAGCACCCCTCACTCTTGGGTTCCATGCCTCATAATTTGTTTTACTCATTGATTTCGAGAATTACTGTTTTGCTCAGTTTGAAGCAATGCATCATTTGGATTAAGGGGTCCAATTTATGAAACCATCCCTTGTGAGGAGATCGATAATGTGGTCACCTATTCCATGCCTAAACAAGATTTTATCATCTCACGAAACTCAAAAATGTTTCTCAGTTAGGTTTTTATGCCTTGAGGAGGAATTGGCCAAGAGTCCCCAAAATGGTTTGGGATGTGACTTGCAACTCGGTATATAATGAAAACCGAGACTCATATTGAGGAACCATCATCTCTGTTGGATTCTTGGCATAGGATTTCAGCTAGAACACCCCTCACTCTCGGGTCTAATCTCTCGCAAGTTGATTTTTTCATCAATTTTGAGAACTAAGGTTTTTCTTAGTAAGAAGCAATGCAACATTTGGATTTAGGGGTCCAATTTATAAAACCATGCCTCTTGAGTGGATGGAAAATGTGGTCGCATAGTCCATGCCTAAACAACATTGCAGCATCTCATGGAACTAAAAAATGTTGCTCTGTTATGTTTTTATGCCCCGAGGAGGAATTGGACAAGAGTCCCCGAAATGGTTTGGGATGCCACTTGCAACTGGGCATAAAAAGAAAACTAAGACTCGGATTGAGGAACTATCAACTTCCATGGATTAGTGGGATATGATTTCAGCTAGAACACTCCTCACTCTCGGGTGCCATGCCTCAGAAGTTTCTTTACTCGTTTATTTCAAGAATTAGTGTTTTGCTCAGTTTGAAGCAATGCAACATTTTGATTAAGGGGTACAATTTATGAAACCGTACCTCGTGAGAAGATCGATAATCTAGTCACCTATTCCATGCCTAAACAAACTTGCATCATCTCATGGAACTCAAAAATGTTGCTCTGTTAGGTGTTCATGCCCTGAGGAGGAATTGGCCAAGTGTCCTCGAAATGGTTTGGGATGCGACTTACAACTCGGTATATAACAAAAAACGAGACTCAGATTGAGGAACTGTCATCTTCGTTGGATTCCTGACATAGGATTTCAACTAGAGCACCCCTCACTCCTGGGTCCAATCCCTTGTAAGTTGTTTTTTTCATCGATTTTGAGAACTAGGGTTTTTCTCAGTAAGAAGTAATGCAACATTTGGATTTAGGGGTCTAATTTATAATACCATGCCTCGGGAGCAAATGGACAATGTGGTCACATAATACATGCCTAAACCAGATTGCAACATCTCACGGAACTCAAACATGTTGCTCTGTTAGGTTTTTATGCCCTAAGGAGGAGTTGGACAAGAGTCCCCAAATGGTTTGGGATGCCACTTGCAACTGGGCATAAAAAGGAAACCGAGACTCAGATTGAGGAACCATCGACTTCGATGGATTACTGGGATATGATTTCAGTTCGGGCACCCCTCACTCTCGGGTGCCATGCCTCAGAAGTTGCTTTACTCATTGATTTCAAGAATTAGTGTTTTGTTCAGTTTGAAGCAATGCAACATTTGCATTAAGGGGTCCAATTTATGAAACCGCCCCTCGTGAGAAGATCAATAATTTGGCCACCTAGTCCATGCCTAAATAAGCTTCTAACATCTCATGGAACTCAAAAATGTTGCTCCGTTAGGTTTTTATGCCCTAAGGAGGAATTGGCCAAGAGTCCTCGAAATGGTTTGGTATGCGACTTGTAAATCAGTATATAATGCAAACCGAGACTTAGATTGAGGAACTGTCATCTCCGTTGGATTCTTGGCATAGGATTTCAGCTAGAGAACCCCTCGCTTTATTTTCTAATCCCTCGTAAGTTGTTTTTTTCATCAATTTTGAGAACTAGGGTTTTTCTCAGTAAGAAGAAATGCAACATTTGGATTTAGGGGTCCAATTTATAAAACCATGCCTTGGAGTGGATGGACAATGTGGTCACATAGTCCATGCCTAAACAAGATTACAACATCTCACAGAACTCAAAAATGTTGCTCCATTAGGTTTTTATGCCCTAAGGAGGAATTGGACAAGAGTCCCCGAAATGGTCTGGGATGCCACTTGCAACTGGTCATAAAAATAAAATCGAGACTCAGATTGAGGAACTGTCAACTTCAATGGATTACTAGGATAAGATTTCAACTAGAGCACCCCTCACTCTCAGGTGCCATGCCTCAAAAGTTGCTTTACTCATTGATTTCAAGAATTAGTGTTTTGCTCAGTTTGAAGCAATGCAACAATTGGATTAAGGGGTCCAATTTAAAACCATCTCTCATGAGAAGATCGATAATGTGGTCACCTAGTCCATGCCTAAACAATCTTGAAACATCTCATGGAACTGAAAAATGCTTCTTTGTTAGGTTTTTATGCCCTGAGGAGGAATTGGCCAAGAGTCCCCGAAATGGTTTGGGATGTGACTTGCAACTCAGTATATAAAGAAAACAGAGAATCAAATTGAGGAACCATCATCTCTGTTGGATTCCTGGCATAGGATTTTAGCTAAAGCACCCCTCACTCCTGGGTCCAATCCCTTGTAAGTTGTTTCTTTCATTGATTTTGAGAACTAGGGTTTTGTTCTGTAAGAAGCAATGCAACATTTGGATTTAGGGGTCCAATTTATAAAACCATGCCTCGAGAGTGGATGGACAATGTGGTCACATATAGTCCATGCCTAAACAAGATTGCAACATCTCACATAACTAAAAAATGTTGCTCCATTAGGTTTTTATGCCCTGAGGAGGAATTGGACAAGAGTCCTCAAAATGGTTTGAGATGTTGCTTGCAACTGAGCATAAAAAGAAAACCGAGACTCGGATTGAGGAACCTTTGACTTAGATGGATTACTGGCATAGGTTTTCATCTAGAGCACCCCTCACTCATGGGTTCCATGCCTCAGAAGTTGCTTTACTCATTGATTTTAAGAATTAGTGTTTTGCTCAGTTTGAAGCAATGCAACATTTGGATTAAGGGTTCCAATTTATGAAACCATCCCTCGTGTGTAGATCGATAATGTGGTCAACTAGTCCATGCCTAAACAAGCTTGCAACATCTCACAGAACTCAAAAATGTTGCTCCGTTAGGTTTTAATGCCCTGAGGAGGAATTAGCCAAGAGTCCATGAAATTGTTTGGGATGTGACTTACAACTGGGCATAAAATGAAAACCGAGACTCAGATTGAGGAACCATAGAATCTGATGGATTACTAAGATATGATTTTAGCTAGAACACCCCTGACTCTAGGGTGTTAAGCCTCGAAAGTTGTTTTACTCATTGATTTCGAGAACTAGTGTTTTGCTCAGTTTGAAGCAATGCAACATTTGTATTAAGGGGTCCAATTTATGAAATCGTATCTTGGGAGTGGATGGATAATGTGGTCACCTATTCCATGCCTAAACAAGCTTGCAACATCTCACAAAACTCAAAAATTTTTCTCCGTTAGTCTTTTATGCCCTGAGGAGGAATTGGCTAAGAGTCCCTGAAATGGTTTGGGATGCGACTTGCAACTGGGCATATCAAAAAAATCGAGACTCGGATTGAGGAACTGTAGTCTCCGTTGGATTCCTAGCATAATATTTTAGCTAGAGCACCCATCACTCCCAGTTCCAATCCCTCAAAAGTTGTTTTTTTCATCGATTTTGAGAACTAGTATTTTGCTCAATAAGAAGCAATGCAAATTTTGGATTTAGGGGTACAATTTAGGAAAACGTCCCTCATGAACGGATGGAAATTGTGGTCACCTAGTCTATGACTAAACAAACGTGAAAAATCTCATGGAACTAAAAAATGTTGCTCCATTAGGATTTTATGCCTTGATGAGGTATTGGCCAAGAGTCCTCGAAATAGTTTGGGATGCCACTTGCAACTGGGCATAAAATGAAAATCGAGACTCAGATTGAGGAACCGTCATCTCTGTTGGATTCCTGGCATAGGATTTCAGCTAGAGCACCCCTCACTCCCGGGTGTCTTGCCTTAGAAGTTGCTTTAGTCATTGATTTTGAGAACTAGTTTTATGCTCAGTTTGAGGCAATGCAACATTTGGATTAAGGGGTCCAATTTATGAAACCATCCCTCGTGAGTAGATCGATAATTTGGTCACTTAGTCCATGCCTAAACAACCTTGCATCATCTCATAGAACTCAAAAATGTTTCTCCGTTCGGTTTTTATGCCTTGAGGAGCAATTGGCCAAGAGTCCCTGAAATGGTTTGGGATGCGACTTGCAATTCGGTATATAAAAAAAAACAAGACTAGGATTGAGAAACCATCGTCTCCGTTGGATTCCTGGCATAGGATTTCAGCTAGAGAATTCCTCACTCTCAAGTTCCATGCCTTGAAAGTTTCTTTACTAATTGATTTCACGAATTAGTGTTTGACTCAGTTTGAAGTAATGCAACATTTGGATTAATGGGTCCAATTTAGGAAACTGTCCCTTGTAAGCAGGTCAATAATGTGGTCACCTAGTCCATGCCTAAACAAGTGTGCAACATCTCACAAAAATAAAAAATGTTGCTCCGTTAGGTTTATATGCCTTGAGGAGGAATTGGCCAAGAGTCCCCGAAATGGTTTGGGATGCAACTTGCAACTCAATATATCATGAAAACCGAGACTTGGATTGAGGAACCATTATCTCTATTGAATTCTTGGCAACTGATTTCATCTAGATCACCCCTCACTCCTGGGTCGAATCCCTCGGAAGTTGTTGTTTTCATCAATTTTGAGAACTAGGGCTTTTCTTAGTTTGAAGAAATGCAACATTTGGATTTAGTGGTCCAATATATGAAACCATGCCTTGGGAGTGGATGGACAATGTGGTCACATAGTCGACGCCTAAACAAATTTGCAACATCTCACGGAACTAAAAAATGCTTCTCTCTTATCTTTTTATGCCCCGAGGAGGAATTGGCCAAGAGTCCCCGAAATGGTTTGGGATGCCACTTGCAATTAGGCATAAAATGAAAACCAAGTCTTGCATTGAGTAACAGTCGACTCCAATGGATTACTGGGATTGTATTTCATCTAAAGAACCCTTCACTCCCGGGTTCCATGCCTCAAAATTTGCTTTACTCCTTGATTTCGAGAACTAGTGTTTTGCTCAGTTTGAAGTAATGCAACATTTGGATTAAAGGATCCAATTTATGAAACTGCGCCTTGGGAGTAGATGGACAATGTGGTCACATAGTCCATGCCTAAACAAGCTTGCAACATCTCATGGAACTAAAAAATGATACTCCGTTAGGTTTTTATGCCCTAAGGAGGAATTGACCAAGAGTCCCCAAAATGGTTTGGGATGCCACTTGCAACTGGGCATAAAAAGAAAAACGAGACTCAAATTGAGGAACCATCAACTTCAATGGATTACTGAGATAGGATTTTAGCTAGAGCACCCCTCACTCTCAGGTTCCATGCCTCAGAAGTTGCTTTACTCATTGATTTCAAGAACTAGTTTTTTGCTCAGTTTGAAACAATGCAACATTTGGATTAAATGATCCAATTTATGAAACTGTTCCTCGGGAGAAGATGGACATTACGGTCACATATTCCATGCCTAAACAAGCTTGCAACATCTCACAGAACTCAAAAATTCTGCTCCGTTAGGTTTTTATACCATGAAGAGGAATTGGCCAAGAGTCCCCAAAATGGTTTGGGATGCCACTTGTAACTAAGCATAAAACGAAAATCGAGACTCAGATTGAGGAACCATTGACTTCGATGGATTATTGGGATAGGATTCCATCTAGATCACCCCTCACTCCCTGGTGCCATGCATCGGAAGTTGTTTTACTCATTGATTTCGAGAACTAGTGTTTTGCTCAGTTTGAAGGAATGCATCATTTGGATTAAGGGGTCCAATTTATGAAATTGTCCTTCAGGAGTAGATGGATGATGTGGTCACCTATTCCATGCCTAAACAAGCTTGCAACATCTCATGGAACTCAAAAATGTTGCTCCGTTAGTCTTTTATGCCCTGAGGGAGAATTGGCCAAGAGTCTCCGAAATGGTTTGGGATGTGACTTGCAACTGGGAATATCATGAAAGCCAAGAGTTGAATTGAGGAACCTTTGTCTTTGTTGGATTCCTGGCATAGGATTTTAGCTAGATCACCCCTCACTCTCGGTTCCAATCCCTCGGAAGTTTTTTTTTTCATTGATTTTGAGGACTAGTGTTTTGCTCAGTAGGAAGCAATCCAACATTTGGATTTAGTGGTCCAATTTAGGAAACCATGCCTTGAGAGCAGATGGACAATGTGGTCACCTAGTCCATGCCTAAACAAGCATGCAACATCTCATGGAATTCAAAAATGTTTCTCCGTTAGGATTTTTTGCCTCGAGGAGGAATTGGCCAAGAGTCCCCGAAATGGTTTGGGATGCCACTTGCAACTGGTCATAAAGAAAAAATCGAGACTCAGATTGAGGAAACGTCGACTTCGATGGATTATTGAGATAATATTTCATCTAGATCACCCCTCACTCCTGAGTGCCATGCCTCGAAAGTTGCTTTACTCATTTATTTCGAGAACTAGTGTTTTTCTTAGTTTGAAGCAATGCAACATTTTGATTAAGGGGTCCATTTTTTGTAATCGTCCCTCATGAGTAGATGGATAATGTGGTCACCTAGTCCATGCCTAAAAAATCTTGCATCATCTCACAGAAGTCAAAAATGCTGCTCCGTTAGGTTTTTATGCCCTAAGGAGGAATTGGCTAAGAGTCCCTGAAATTGTTTGGGATGTGGCTTGCAACTGGGCATAAAACGAAAACTGTGACTCAAATTGAGGAACCGTCGAATCCAATAGATTAATAGGATAGGATAGGGTTTAGGGTTGCTAAAAATACTTGCAGAAGGTTACATAAGTCCGTTATGCTACTCGGTTTGGATTTTATTCCCCCGTACCAAATTGACAACATATGATCCAGATTATTTTCGGCACGAAATGAGAGTGGAGATATAATAAAGAAATGCACAGAGATATTACAGATATTCAATAATATAAAAGAAATGTATCAGAGATGCAATCATAAACACAGATATACAGTAATACACGATTTTTATTAATCAGAGAAATGTACAGAGACTGTAAAAATACAGAGTGAAAGACTCGCTAGAATGGTGGAAGCTTATCTCTGAGAAGAGATGTGACGGCTACTCACATTCACAAGAAGATGATTACAATGAGGATCTAAAGGCCCTTGTACAATAAACAGGAATGCCAAAAGTCCTAAACATCCAAAAAACTAACCCTAGGAAATGAAGCGCCAAAAGTCATGTGGACCCCGTTTGGGTAAGTGAGTACATCAACTTCCTGGGGTCGTAACTTTTGCATACGATCTCCGTTTTAGGCATGTGATAGCTCATTGGAAAGGTATCATCAAGGAGATTCATTTTAGGGGCTCAATGATGCCTTCAACTATAATTGAGAACCTATATCTTGAAAAACCTTCATTTGGGCCCTCAAAATGGCCCCGGAAGTTAAAACCTGCTAAAATAGTAAATTGCCAAACTTTCCAGAAAGCCGTTTTGAGCCATTTGGAAAAGGTGGGTGGCCACCGATATCCACCTGGATCAATCCTCCCTCCTTAGGAAGCAATGGTCTCCATTGCGTTGAGTTCCCGGGGGAGAGGGAAAATCATTNGCTCAGTTTGTGGAAATCTGTCATGAACCTGTTGCGGTTGAGGCTGCTTAACAAGTCGAGATACATGAGAGGACGATGTGCAAAAGGAATCTTTGCACTTTGCTGCAGCCTTGTCGACCTGCTTCTGTTGGATAGAAGGTTCTTGAGGCAAGGCTGTAGTGGTTGCAGTGTCCTTTTGTTCTCCTTTTGAATAGATTGTGAAGAAGCTGAATTTTGCAGTATGAGATACTACCTTGCGACACTTTTTAGGTTGAACAATAGTCGGAACTACCTCTGGTATTCTATAGAGATGACCCCCCAAAGGAACAATGACACTACGGGGTCGAGACTCATAAACAACATGGCATCTCCACATATATGGTTGGCCCAAGAGCACATCACAG
>JASDQU010229995.1:0-10021 GCA_032191745.1 Picea mariana | reverse complement strand
AATAAGCATTTTAAAATAATGTGATGTATCCTTCTTGTTTATCCTTTTGAAATTCTATAAAATCTGCTTTTTTATAAATACGAGTTTCATTCTTTAACATTTGTTCCTTTATTATGAAAAAAAAAACATTTGTTCCCTTTCATAAAATATAAGTTTTCTTAACCCTTTAATTTTTTTTCTTGGTGATTTTTGAATTGCGCAGGATTAGAAAAAATTCAATTTGATCACTGTCTTGAAATAAACCCTAGAAAATGTAAATTCATGTTTCATTAAAGGGTTTGGGAGAAAGAAAGAGTATTATATTGAAGAGTTTAACTCCACATACAATCATCATCAAAAAGCGTACATCGGGGCCAATATATCTTGGAAAGCCAAAATGTTTATTGCCCAGTTAAGAATCAATTCCCATCAACTCCGTTGTGAAACTAGGCGCCGGAAAAGACCAAAAAAAGCTTGGGAAGAAAGGGTGTGTGTGTTCTGCACCTCTGGAAAAGTAGAAATAGAAAAACATTTCATTTTAGAGTGTGAAGGTTTCAAAGACAGTAGGGACAACTATATAAATATCTTGACAGCTACCCCTTGGAATGACTTATTCACGAAAAAGACAGTGGATAAATTAGAAGAGCTCCTCATCGAATTGAACAAAAAAAAGGGTTGAATGGCTAAAATTAACGTGTGAGGCGGTCTTTCCCATAGTCCCATAGGCTATTGTTAGCCTCCTGGCTTCTTCATATTTCCAATCTTCGCATTCATGGTTGTTGTTCTTTGCGATTTGCGTTTTCTCCTCTTAACACCTGTCACGAATTCATTCTTTTTCTACACTAACGGCCATGTCCTTATTTACGTGGCACAGGTCAACGACACAAAATCTAAGGTACTACTAACGTTCAGTGTTGCCCTAAAAATCCGGATTCCAAGGCAAGCGGAGCTGGGATTTTCAGTGGTAAAAGTCTCCTAGAGCTCATCTACCTATTGTATGGAGGAATTCTAAGCTTGTGAAAGGAACAATGGCAGCTGAACAGGAGGTTGCTCCGGAGATGGGCCTCTCTCAAACGAACATCAATTGGGATAGGTAGGTCACCTTCTATATCCATTTCTGCAAACATTTTGCATTGAAGGTCTTCCCAAATCAGTAAAAACCACAGCAATTCATGGTTTTCTTGTCGGTTATTTGCTCCAATCGACGTTACTACAGCAACGGATTCTTTCTACCTGCTATCTCCGACCACGTGGAGATTACCAGTTCTGGATTCAAATGGCATTTGTGGGTTAGGGTTTAGTCTTTTGCCGAGATGGGGTTAGGGTTTCGGGTTTTGTGTTTGCCTAGACGGGGTTAGGGTTTCGGGTTTTGTGGATATGGGTTTAGGTTTGCCGATTCTGGATTTAGTGCAGTTCAATCAAATTTTAAGCATTTTATATACATGGTCATCTGCTGAACTCTAAGTTCTTCTGATTTTTCATGCGCAAGAGTGACTTTGCTTGCTGACAATGAAGGCAGCCGACACGTTATAATGCAAATGACGTAGAATTTTGAGATTTGATGGTATGGGTACACAACTGAGAATGGGAGAGAAAAAAAAAATTGCACGGCGACAAAAGCTCGTATCAGCGGGCCAACTCAATGAAGGTGGAAAGCGCCAGAGTGGAAAAGAGCAAAAGAACCATCATCATCATGATCTGTTTTTTTTTTAAATAAATACTTTTTTTGATAATAAACCTCCCTGAGAAATAAAAACAAAATTTGTAGCAAAAGATTCTCGAAAATAAGAACTCTTATTTAAGAGAGATGGACTCCGAAGAAAACGAGGGTGATGGCACAGACTTAGTAGCGAGGGAGAGAGCCGAACTGAGGCTCTAATACCAAACTAATACAAGCACACTGTGGAAGATTGGAAGACAGATAGAGAAATCGCTCTCAAGAGACCGTGTCTCCAAAACTATGTGATTTCCAAGTACCCTTTTAAAATGGAGAGTCAGGTCCACTTGATCGTTGAATTTAAATGCATTTTAAACTCTTTTATTGGATCCCTTAACATTTGTTTGAGCCATCCTATGTTTGGTACCATGAGAGGTGTGATATCTTGAATTGTTTCCTTACATAGTGTCAATTTGGCTATATTTCCAATGGTATCTAGAGATATCCAACAATTGGCAATCTATTTTGATTGGCTTGGTGGAACTTGCAAACAGATATATCGTAATGTGTTCCTACAGGTTCTCTGGAATTTATGAATTCATTTGTGACCCTCGTGTGAAACTGCTGGACACGTCTCGGCTCACCTTTTTCACATTGAGCCAATAGCATTGTGTTCTTGACTTGCTCACATTTGAATTAAACAAAGTCTTGTAGATTTCTAGGTTGTGGACGGTACATAAATATGCCCTTTATAGAGTTGCATGATAGCAACCAAAGTAATGGCCGATATAAAGAGAGAATATAATATCATAAACAAAACTTTTTCATAGTATTCATCCTAAAGGGATTTTCCATGCTTGAGACCAAGATCACCAAATCTGAAGGCTTGAGTGAATATCCACGACCTCATGTTCTCTTGAATGTGAATTTAATGACAAATCCCTAGACAACTATTAGCTTCTTTTCTAATCTATATGACACTTCCTAGGAAAATTGTGAACCTAGAAGAAGAAGAATTTGTAATGTTTTAGTCACAGGATTTCTCCAAGAGTCTAGGAAGAAGTAATGTTGGGCTACCAATGGACAAGTGTCTTGATTAATGCCAGAGGTGCAACATGATTTATATAGCCTGTCAAGTAGTTGGTTAACAAATGAGCTAATTAGGTAGAAAAAGCAAGAAACTTCACGCTGTAGAAGAAAAAAGTGAGACAAGTGGAAACTAGAACAATAATTGAAGGATAAGCTCAAGTATAGGCTATGGAAAATGCTACTTTTGTATGTTGTTTGGACAATGTTTGCATGGCGATGCTAAAACAATATAACTATTCTAGTAGGAGTGGTAATTATGCATGAATTATGGCAGTCATTGCAAACTTTGAAGAAAGAACCCAAGTAGGTATGCCTTCAAACCTTTTTTCCTTTTTAGGTTGGGTTCAAGTATGGATTARAATGGAAAWTTTTTGAAGATCCAATAAACCTAATTAGGTAAGAACTATGTTACTAGAAAGTGTATGGTCATGTACCATCTAAGGAAAAAATGTTGTAAGAAACAATAAAGAATAAGAAAGATCATCTAGAATAAACACCATTCCATTACATAGCGTYTTGAAGAGACCCTCCACCTAATGTTTTCCATTTCAACGTTGTTTCTTAGGTGATAAGATAATTTAAGATAATTTTATTACTGTCCAACAAGTGACCATAAATAGGTCAAAGAGATKGCTAGGTACATTAGAAGCGATACATAGTGGTAGTGCGAGTGCAACTCCTAAAAGCATATCTATTCTTTAAGGTTAAAGACCTAGAGTCTAAAACCTATTGTCAAAGAAACAAAAAGATACAAGGTTGGGAGTCCCTTAGAAGAGAGGATCCCTTTCAAGAACTTGAGAGAAATGTCTCGACAGGAGGTGCCTAGAGAATGTGCTCAAACCCTAGAGGAGCCATCACCTACTGATGAGGAGGAGGGAAAGCTACTAACCTTTGAATCTTATGGATAGTGGGTCGATCTCTTTTACCATTTGAGGTCGAAGTGAAGAAACCCTTGACGAAGGACTATTTTGATGAATGGGACGATCCGGAAGAACTGGAAAATCTAAATACAACATGTTTCCTGGAAGAGGTTGCTCTCTACCAAGATCTAAATGAGTGGGAAGGAGGGTGTTTGTTATGAACGGAAGAATTGTCTTGGGCCCAGACTTGACATTGTCGCAAAGGTCTCATGGGTGGAGGTTGGGGGTATCCTTGAGGTCTCATGGATTTGGAAACTAAGGTGGTGGAACTATGCTTTGCTTGCCTCTGGTACCTTTGTCTATGAGCACTGTGAAGAAGGAGGTGATCATCTTGGTAGTGTTTGGTGGTGGGGGTGGTCTGAGCATAGACAATTGAAACTTGAAAAGCTCCCCTCATGTATAAAGCCAAGCACAACTGGTCCAAATATTTGAAGATGATGGAGAGGGAGTGTTATCCCCATTTCCTAGGGATAACTAAGGAGATGATGTCTCGAGTCCCTCAGGTTGCAGACATGGAGTATCGAGAGATAGATGACTGACAACGTCCATTTGCACAGATAGAGGCCCGCTTCCCACCACAGATCTCAGATTCATCACTATGGTATTCGCCACACCAACCTGATTCCGGAAGACATTGGGTCTTGCTCCATGAGGTACAAGCCAGGTATTATGGTAAGTGTCATTTCAATATATGAGGCATTTGAGTCTGTTGCATTTAAAAGCTGCTTTTGATTATCTAACGTCTACTTGGAAGTTATGCTCTTTGCCCTGTTTCACCTTGGTGGTCGACATTGCGACCTAGTAAGTGGTCACCCTTAGGGATAGGTTTGTTACTGGGGGGTCCCCTTGACAAGTCATCGTGCCATTCCCGATCATACTTACCACTTTCCACACTTCATCTCCTCGTCTCTTTATCTTTTGGGATTTTCGAGTGTACTAACCCAAGAAGGGATTGTCCTTGATTTCATGGGAAGAAGCGGCTGAAGGCCCAGAGGTTTGTAGTTGACAAAAGATAAAAGCCAATCATAAACCTTCTAGATGCTTGCCCAGGGATCTCAATGACAATGAAATGTCTCTCATAAGAAACTGATGGGACTTGTAAAAAATAACAATGCAAAAATGCCAACCAAGGTAGAGCATGTGTGGGCAATGTTTTTCATGCTTAGGTAGATGTCCCACACATTGTCTTCAACTTGGGGAAGCATAATGTGACCAGGGTAGAGTCAAGGTGGGCAATGTTTTTCATGCTTAGGTAGAAGCCCCACCTTGGCTTCAACCTGGAAACATCTTAAAAAACAAAAGGCAATAATGGGCTTGGAAAAAGGATGCATTGAAAATGAAGGTGCATCACACCCTCTACAAAGGCACCCATAATGAGACACTACGGTCCCTTGTATGTCATGGAACCCATGCCCAAAAGTCTTGCCCCCATCTACTTCATCTTCTACACATGGCTTAGAGGGGGGTCCACCTGGGAAACACTCCTTGACTTAGGAATGATTCACCCAATAGGTCACTTTGTCAACCCTCCGATACCTAAACTTGGCAAGTTGCATAGTCTTTGAGCACTTGTTTAATTTGATAAGGTGGTTTTTGATGCACATGCTTAGATGACTCTTTTATTGATTTGATTTACTTATCATGATATGTTTGACTTGAGATCCTTGGAGGGTGTATTTATTGTCTTTGCAGGACCTTGCTTGGTGGATAGTTTTGGAGGAACAAGTCTAGCTTGGGCTTCCTTGGGGCATGAAGCCCACTGGATGGATACCATGACCCACACACCGGACGATGATGACAACCTTTAGAGGCTTGAGAGACACCTTGGATGACCTTACCTAGCCCCTGCAAGCCCAACGTTTGGCCTTTGGAGGTCAAAACGTCATATTTAGAGGGCTTGACGTCACCCTAGGGCTAGAGTTTGGTGTGGTGGTGTGGTTGACTTGACACGTGGCACCTTTTGGATGGAGAGAGGCCTTGGCTTGATAGAGGAGACCCTAGTGCATGAGAGGGAGGTTTTTAAAGGCCCAATGTTTCATCTCCAAGCTCAACAATTTGCTAAAAGTGCCAAAACGTTGCCCTAGAGTGGTGACGTCATGCTTCTTTAGGGTTTTTTTATGTGCAAAATCAAATTAAAAATTGTAAATGGGCAAAGTAAGGGTTGTTGACCCTAAAGTTAAGTGGACAAACAGTTTTTAGAGGATTTGTATAAATAGAGATCATTTCTATTTCATTTTCATCATAACTCTCCCATCTTGGAGACTCTTGGCTGAAATTTGCGCCCTACTTGGGCAATTTTGTCTATCTCTCTTGCTACTATTTCTTACTATGGTTTGCTTTGGTTATTAGATGAAGAAGTAAGGTGCTATCTTTCTTGGAGGCTATTTCTTACTTTTATGGTGGATTTTCTTGGTTAAAAGGAATTTATCTTGTTAATGCTTGGACTAGGTAAGGAATCTTTCATGTGCTTCTTTTCTTGGTCACAAGGTTGATTTGCTAAGCTTTTGGGGAGTATCAGGACATACAACCCCACTAAGCCCATCATAATTGTCTTGAAATAATTTGTTGCACAAAGGAATACAAAGAGGAGTAAAAGGGTTTACACCTTCCCAGGGTTCTTCTTAGCTAGTCTTGCTTGCCTTGGAGAGTAAAAGGGCTTACACCCCTAAGGAAGTAGCACAAGTAGCTCTTTCATTTTTAAAAGACTCCATAACCCAATAGTTAAAGGCACCAATCTCTTGCATTGGAGAAATAAAATCATTGCATTGGGATACGTAGAATTACGAGATATCAAAATTGTTTAAGTTGGAATCTTTTCTACATGCTTAAGACTTGTCGAGGCCACTAGGGCGTCTTGTTTCTCCAAGGATTTATTGCTGCTGTAATAACTTTAAGCTACGACCATTAGGGCTGCAACAAATCACTTCCTACTTTTTAATTTTGCTCATGTTCTAACCGTCAAATTTTGCTGGAAAGTTGCCAAGTTAATCTACTAGTTATTGTGCTTCTTTTGGGTGGTTTACTTGCTAGTTTGGGTGGTTGGAATTTTCTGTAGCAACACTTGTTTGCTACAACCACAAGGCTGCAGAAATATCTCTTCAATACTTATATCAAACAACCTTTAATTGCTGCCAAAGTATTGTGCTATCATACTTGAGTTTTCACTAGTAATTGCTAGTTGGTCTCTCGCATATTTACTTGGACTTTTACGGACTTGTTTAACTGCTATTCCATTTATTTCATTGCTGATTTATATCATTATATACTGCTTCTAATTGGGACAACAAGATTCACTTGGTTGTTCATTGGATTGTTGGGCTTGCATCTCATCTTTTCTTGTGTCTTGGGCAGGTACAATCGTCTTCTGCAGGTACTCAAGCTCTTGGCAACCATTGATCACTTCCGAGACTCATTCCCAAGCCACTTCTCACTTAGCAACTTGACCTATAGGGGCATCACTTCCATCGTCTCACTTTTCGTTTCATTTCCCCCTAGGCACACCCGGGACTTCCACCTTCTGTTGGATTCTTCCTTCACTAAAGTGAGGGGAGGGTTTATCTGAGGTGACAGTGGGTAAACTCTCCCACTATTATCGCCATCTCGTGGATTGGGTCGGGCTTTTGCCTAACCTATAATTTGTGCGATAACAGGGAGTCCCGGGACTCCCTAAAAAGGTAGTGGTATCAACCTCGAATATCATAATAGATGGGGCATGGAAAATGAAATGCTCCTATATCTTGATCTCCTATATGTGGTGGAATTGACAAGTGTTGTTCACTTGTGAAATATGGTGATTGGATTCCACTCKAAGCCAATGAGAACCAACTCGAAATTGGTTGAGAGGGATCCTACCRACGTGTATCCAATGACGAAGATTATAGCTTGGTTTGATAATGAGGTCATCTCTCATCTCCATGAAACATTTTGCATAAAAGTCAATCTTGGGCTTGAACCCGTGGGGTGGATCTACCCAAGTGACCTGAATGTATTGTCTATAAATGTTCTTCCTAATGATTCTATTCAACTCTTGCTTGTCTGGAGAGAGATGGCCAAGGGCACCTAGGGAGTATCTAAATGGGGGAAGCTTGTTCGTTGAGATGCCTACTCATGGTAATAGGCGCACGACTTGAGCAAACTAACAATGGACTTGTCGAGAGGTTTCAATAGAGTCAATGGCCATGGCTTCTAAGGAGTGGTATGCAAGGTGAGGGTATTGATCTCTACTGGTGGCCAAATATGCAAAGCTATGGACTATCGCAAAGGTCTCATGGGTGGAGGTTGAGGGTATCCTTAAGGTTTTATGGATCTGGAAACTGAGGTGGTGGAAYTGCGCTTTCTTGCCTCCTGGTGCCTTTGTCTGTGAGCACTGCGAAGAATGAGGTGATCATCTTGGTAGTGTTTGGTGGTGGGGGTGGTTTGAGCATAGACGAGCGAAACTTGAAAGCCAAGCATTGTTGGTTCGAATATTTGAAGATGATGGAGAGGGAGTTTCGGGACTCCTTGAAAAGGTAGTGGTATCAACCTCAAATCTCATAATAGATGGGGCATGGAAAATGAAATGATTCTCTGTCTCGCTCTCTTATAGGTGGCAGAATTGACAAGTGCTGTTCACTTGTGAAATATGGTGATCGACTTCCACCCGAAGCTGGTGAGAACCAACTCGGAATTGGTTGAGAGGGATCTTGATGGTATGCATCCAATGATGAAGTAAGGTTGGTTTGAAAATGAAGTCACCTCTCATCTCCATGAAATGCTCTGCATTGGAGTCAATCTTGGGCTTGAACCTACGGGGTGGATCTACCCAACTGACTTGAATGTACTGGCTATAAATGTCCTTCCTAATTATCCCATTCAACTCTTGCTTGTTTGGAAAGAGATGGCCAAGGGCATCCAAGAAGTATCTAAATGGGGGGAGCTTGTCCATTGAGATGCCTATTCATGGTAATAGGTACATAACCTTAGCAAACCAATAACGAACTTGTCGAGAGGTTTAATATAGGTAATGGCCATGGCCTCTAAGGAGTGGGATGCAAGGTAAGGGGATTGATCTCTACTGATGGCCAAATAAGTGAAGCTTTGTACTTGGTGAAGTAGTGAAACCAATGCAAAGGTGACCTCAAATTGTGATAAGGGGATCAAATTTTGCTCAAAAATTCAAAGTGCTCGGAATCGCTTCAAACCGGACGAGAGCGTAGGCCTCGTCGTTGCGAACCCAAAGCAACTCGTTTTGTCTCAAACGGACGTTGGGAGCGAGAGATATTGCAATCTGTTCGTCAAGTCAAACAGGCAAAAAAAATGATGCTGACTGTACAGTCCGTACAGGCTGACGTGGCAGAGCCGTACGACCGTACGTGTGGTGACGTGGCAGTTATTTATTGGATGACAGGTGGTCGAATGGGGAGTCGACATGTGGCATTTTTTGGGCAAGTGATTAGGTGCCACGTGGCCCAATCATGGGCTGCCACGTGGCACGAGATTGGTTGATTGTTATATGTAAAATGTATTGGAGTCCGTGGGGTTCGACCTCCGGACCTCCCCTCCACATTACGCCTTCGCAAAGACTGTCCGACCAACGGACCATTGGTTATTACTTAACATGTATGTGAGTTTGTTTATATTTAAAGTCAAAGTTTGTAACCGTTGGTGGGGGGTCAGGCCGGGGCTTAGCCCCGGCCCGCGGTCATTTGTTTTTGCATATGTCCATACCATATATGCTATGCACCTAACAGTTGGCGCGGGGTTTAAACCATAGCCCATGGTCTTTGTATATGCCATGTGACCTTTGTTATATGCGCGCGGGATTTGTTTAAAAGTGGTTTACACGGTTTAAAAACCGACCCGCCATGTGTCATTACTTTATTTAGTATTAAAACGGAGCCCTTTTTATTATAGCGCGAGGTCATGTTGTGACCCATATGCCCGAGGTGCTAGGCGGTTAGGGGCTGGCGCGCCCTTAACCGTCCTACGGTTTGCACCGTTGGCGCGGTTGCGCCTGGTGCTGGGTTTTCACGCTATTTATTACGTGTGTGCCAGGTTCAATTAACAAGGGTGCAATTTGTAGATGCAGAGACAACAAGCTTGAAGGGGGAGACTTCCAGGAGGCCTAACTTCTTCATTTTTCGACCGATTGAGGTATCGAAAGAGCCCAGACAGGGGTTTTTGGACGCTCTGAAGCCATTGGAGCAGTCGGTTTATCAGTTTGAGCATTGTAAGACATGTTTTTGAGCACTTTTGAGCAATTAATAATAATGATCCATTGGAAGCTGGACCAGGAGATGTAGCCCAAGAGAGGGGTGAACTCCTTTATCAATTGCTGTGTTTATGTGCTTATGTTCATTGATTATGCTGCTGTCTATGTGTATTTTGCATGAGTAAT
>JASDQU010229994.1:0-11192 GCA_032191745.1 Picea mariana | reverse complement strand
GAACATGAAGACATTGTCTGTAGGTTGTTCCCCTATACTTTCGAAGGGAATGCATCTACATGGTACTTTTCCCAACAACCCCATACCATCGTGTCTTGGGAAAAGTTTGAGTCATTCTTTTTGGAAAAGTTCAGAGATGGTAAGCCTCTGGAAGTCCTAGTCATGGACCTTTCTAGCTTAAGAATGAACCCAAAAGAAAAAGTTAAAGACTTTAATCAAAGATTCTTAACACTTAAAAACCAAATCCCTACGGATTCCATGCCTGTCGAGAATCTTATAATAGCATACTACACTAAATCTTTGCATCAAAGTATAGCTATTTGGGTTAAACGATCTAAGAAAGCCACGTTGTTAGAAGACTTCGAAGAGGCCAACCAGATTGAAAAAGACATACTTAGTCTTAAATACTCTACTAGCAACGAAACAAAGACTATTTCTTCTTCCAAAAAGAAGATCAAAATCCTCCCCAGACCCACTCAAAGTAAAACACAACCTGAAAGCTCTGATTTAGAAAACTTAACTAAAGTTGTTCAAAAACTGTCAAATCAAGTTATAGACTTGAAAAGGATGACTAAAGAAGATTCTTCGAGAAAAGGGCCTTACAAACCCCCATTCCGGAAGCCTTTTCCCACTAACCGACCTAATCCAACCAGTGAAGGCCTTAATCTAGAAAGTCAGCAATGCGCCCTTCAAACAATTCTAGAAGCCCAAGATAACTTGATGCCTCCTGAGATTCCTAAGGAGGTATTTGAAAAATTGACAGTTCAAGAAGAGGAGTCTTCTCCAAACATTTTTTGACACTTCTCGGATAGCATCTTTCAAGCTAACTTCAAGACAGTACATTCCTATAATACCAGGAGTAAGACAACAAACAAACCTTCTGTCGAAAACACTACAACTTCGCCTCCAAAGCAATCTAAATCAGCTAAGACTAAAAAGAGTAATGTGAACCCTAGCTTAGATTATGATGTAGTTGAAGATCTTAAAAAGTTGAAAGCTAACATTTATGTTTATGAGTTATTGAAATTTCCATTTCTTCTACAAAAAATGTTACAGAATATCTCAGAGAATGGGAAAAATGGTAATTCAAGTGGTAACAAGGTTGTGCAGAACAAAGTTCCTCAGAAGACTTCCACTAAAAATAATCCTGATCCTCAAGATAAAGGAATTCTTCTTGTAAATAATGTAAATAATGTAGATAAAGTAGCTTTAGAAACTGCGAGTAAAAGACCACAAACTACCACCCTTAGCACTCGCAAAAATGTACCTCCATTTTTGTTAACTTTTGAAATCTTTAATAGAAACGTGCACAATTGTATGGTAGACTCAGGAGAGTCATCCAATGTGATGCCATGGTCTATATGCCAGAAGATTAATGCTGAAGTTGAACCATCTACTTTAAAAATTATACAACTTGATCGGACCAATGTTAAAGTTATAGGCGAACTAAAGAATGTGCTTATTAGATTATCGTCTAACCCCAAGGTTCATCAAGTTATTGATATTATTGTTGTGGATATTCCAGAAGTGTATGGTATGTTTTTAAGTAGGGACTGGTTGGAACAACTACACGACTATTTTGCGACAAATTGGTCTCACCTATGGCTCCCAGAGAACGAAAAGCCTAAGAAGATCAAGGTAAATCGTAAAATCTACCTTAAGTTCACGGTTACTGATTTGAACGATCCCAATGAACCATTTACACCTTCTGCTGATTCACCCGAATTACAAGGGATGGATACCTTTTTCAACAATTTCATGGCCGAGGCTTCACCTATCACCAATCCTGAACAACAGTCTGAGATTGTAGCATACATGTAGCCAACATCTTCTACACAATGGTCTCATGTACCCAATGGAAATCAAATTTGGTCTCTTTACTTTGACGGGTCAAAGTCCAAATAAGGAGCTGGTGCAGGCTGCGTTATTATCGATCCGGCAGGTAACAAAACATTGATTGCATGTAGGTTAGAATTTGAATGTACTAACAACACTGCAGAATATNATAGGCGAACTAAAGAATGTGCTTATTAGATTATCGTCTAACCCCAAGGTTCATCAAGTTATTGATATTATTGTTGTGGATATTCCAGAAGTGTATGGTATGTTTTTAAGTAGGGACTGGTTGGAACAGCTACACGACTATTTTGCAACAAATTGGTCTCACCTATGGCTCCCAGAGAACGGCAAGCCTAAGAAGATCAAGGTAAATCGTAAACGCTACCTTAAGTTCACGGTTATTGATTTGAACGATCCCAATGAACCATTTACACCTTCTGCTGATTCACCCGAATTACAAGGGATGGATACCTTTTTCAACAATTTCATGGCCGAGGCTTCACCTATCACCAATCCTGAACAACAGTCTGAGATTGTAGCATACATGTAGCCAACATCTTCTACGCAACGGTCTCATGTATCCGATGGAAATAAAATTTGGTCTCTTTACTTTGACGGGTCAAAGTCCAAATAAGGAGCTGGTGCAGGCTGCGTTATTATCGATCCGGCAGGTAACAAAACATTGATTGCATGTAGGTTAGAATTTGAATGTACTAACAACACTGCAGAATATGAGGCTTTACTACAAGGTCTAAGAAAATATTTAGATATGAACATTCAAAATTTGACCGTCTTTGGCGAATCCGAAATGGTGGTTAGATAGGTAAGAGATTCTATCCACTGTCTGTCTCTGCATCTCAAAAGCTAACAATCTGAGGTATGGAATTTAATGAATAAATTTGCTTCTTTCAATATAAATTATATTCCCAGATCGAATAATGCTGAAGCAGATCTATTAGCTAACGTAGCTTCTAAACTCTTTCCTATAGAAGGCTTGTCCCCAGATGAATTCTCCGTCGAACTATTGTTCCGACCATCAGTGCCCGACAACATCATGAACTGGAGAGTCTTTGATGATGATCAACATATTATTAACTTTCTGCACATGGAAGAAACCTTTCAAGGCGCGGTGATAGACTAACACACGCACGAAGACAATCTATGCAATTTCACGGTAATACAAGATCTGAGAACTCCTGAATCTTCATCGAACATGGTAAACTCGATCCCTAAATCTGTGGTTAGATTAGAGAAGTTTTACGATCTTCAAGATAAATTTAAAAAATTAGTCAATTGTAAAACCAATAGTTCCTCCTTATCTTATGAAAAAATAAACTTAGGAACTAAGAACAATCCACAGTGCATTAATCTAGGGGTAGGATGTTTTGTACAAGAAAAAGTTGCATTTATTAAATTGTTCAAAGAATTTAAAGATGTCTTTGCATGGACGTATGATGACCTTAAAAATTTCAACCCTAACATCATACAACATGTCATTCCTATGAAGCCCCAAACCTTACCCTTTCAACAAAAATTGAGAAAAATGCACCCTAGGCTCGAACCGACCATTCAAAAAGAATTGAATAAGCTCCTAAATGCTAAGATAATTTTTCCTATTAGGCACACTCAGTGGGTTTCTAACCTTGTCCCAGTCTGGAAGAAAAGTGGGGAAATCCGACTCTGCGTCGATTTCTGAAATCTCAATAGAGCGTCTGATAAAGACAACTATCCTATCCCATACATAGACCAGATCCTTCAATAGGTATCTGGTTCTAAGAGGCTATCCTTATTGGATGGTTTCTCAGGGTACAACCAAGTCCTGATGTCTCCACCAGACCAACTTAAAACCACCTTTCATACCCCGTGGGGCATTTATGCTTATCGAAAAATGCCCTTTGGATTGATTAATACTGGTGCCACTTTCCAGAGAGYGATGAACATCGCTTTCCGAGGCTTAATCAATCAGTCTGTCGTAGTTTACTTAGATGATGTGACTGTTTCTCTAAAAACAAAAATGATCATCTAGCTCACTTACGAGTCRTTCTACGATGATGTCGTAAATACGACATTTCCTTGAATCCTAAAAAATCCATCTTTGCAGTAGAACAGGGTAAACTCTTGGGATTTATTGTGTCAAATGAAGGGATGATTATTGACCCCRAAAGGACTCAAGTCATCGCAAAAMTTCMCCCTCCTACATCCAAAAAATCTATGCAGTCTTTCTTAGGCCATACTAACTTTGTGAGAAGATTTGTCCCCAGTTTCTCCGAAATGGTGAGACCCTTGCAGAACCTAATTAAGAAAGACACCCAATATCACTAGGGACCCCTAGAAAATCAAGCTTTTAATGCAATAAAGAAGACCATAATAGACGCTCCGTCTCTCATGAGCCCCGATTTTTCTCAAGACTTTACACTCTACACTTTTTCTTCTAACCGTTCCTATGCCGCCGTCCTAACCCAAAAGAATGCCGAGAACAATGAAGTACCCATTTCCTTTATGAGATCTATTTTCAAAGGTGCTGAACTTAATTACCCAGCGGTAGATCGAAAAGCCTATGCTGTTTTCAAAGAAGTTAAGCACTTCCGGTCCTATCTTTTGAAGTCTAGGATGAAAGTCATTGTCCCTTACCCAACCATCAGGAACCTGTTAGTACATAAGGAACTAGGTGAAAAGAGGGCTAACTGGGTCACCTCCTTGCTGGAGTATGACTTAGAAATCACCCCAGCTCAGATAGTGAGAGGCCAAGGGTTATGCAAGTTAGTTGTTGATTCAGCAGTAGGACAGCAAGAAGAAAGTGATACGTCAAACCCAGGACAACACGATCAAAATGCAATCTATTCTGCACAAAACTCTCTCAGCCCTTGGTATGACGATATAAGATTTTTTCTTGAACATGGGTCAGCCCCCCGTCACTTGGATCTCGCTAAAAGAAGAGCGTTGAGATTAAAGTCTGCCTCCTTTAATCTGGTTAATGGTATTCTATTTCGTCAAAGTTTTGATGGCGTACTGATGCGCTGTCTTGAAAAAGATGAAGCAGAAAAAGTCTTGCTAGAGTTGCATGCAGGAGAAGCTGGTGGTCATTTTGGTGGTGACACCACTGCCCATAAGGTTTTAAGAGTCGGTTATTACTGGCCCACACTTTTTAGAGACTCCCATGCCCTGTGTCGTAAATGTGTCATCTGTCAGAAAACATCAGGGCAGTTACAAAAACCAGCCTTTCCTTTGCAGCTTGTTTCAGTAGAATCTCCTTTTCAGCAGTGGGGCCTTGATATCATTGGTCCAATCAACCCCCCATCCTCACAACAACACAATTTTATTGTGACAGCCACAAATTACTTTACCTGATGGTCTGAAGCTTCCGCGTTAAGAACTGTCAACACCAGTCAGGTAATTTCCTTTCTAAATTCGAATATTATCACTCATTTTGGTATCCCTGACTATTTAGTATTCGATAACACTTATTACTTTTCCTCTCTTGAGATGAGTGAGTTCTCTTTGGAAAAAGCAATCAAATTAAAGTATTCTGCTAGCTACTACCCCCAGGGCAATGGATTGGCAGAATCAACAAATAATAACTTGATTAAAATCATCAAGAGAACGGTGTTTGAAAATTACAAAAATTGGCACAATGCACTGTTAAGTGCATTGTCTGCTGATAGGGTAACACCAAAAGATGCTGTGGGTAACTCCCCCTTTTTTCTCGTTTATGGCAGAGAAGCAATTCTACCACCTCACATTCTTCTTCCTTCACTTCAGCTATCACAGAAAATTCAAGAAGAAGATTTCCCCCCTTTGGAAAACCGAATTAATGCCTTGATAAAGCTAGAAGAGGTAAGAACCCAAGATAAACATAAGTTAGATCAACATCAATTATTGGTTAAAATCTGGTTCGATTCTAACTCTGCTTCTGATAGGAATTTCGAAGTAGGTGATCTCGTCTTGAAATGAGACAAACCGCATGAGGGAAAGGGACACCACACGAAATTTCAAAACTTATGGCTTGGAACATTTTTAATTGATGAAAATTTGGGTCCCAGTTCTTTTCGATTGAAAAATCTAGAAGGACAGCTTGACACCTATCCGGTGAATGGCCAAGCCCTGAAAGGATATTTTGCTTGAAAGAAATCCTTGTATATTATGTACATATTTTGCTTTTGTTTTCTTTTTCGTTTTCTTTTTGTTTTTGACTTCCCCTTTGAGTTTATCAGTTTGTGTTTTCAGAAATGCACATACCTGTATACTGATCTATTCAGACAAAGAAACAGAAAATTCCTTCACTGAAATAACTGCTGAGAAAATTGTATAAACATGAATTGCATTTTCTGAAATTTATATTTGTGTTGGCAAAAAGTCTGTTGTTTGAAAGAAGTTGACTGATTTCGATCTCTGAGTAAAGCCTGTCATGATCATCTATTATCTTTTTACACTGTCCCTTTTCCTTAAGGGAATGACTCAAAAGATGTCTCCCTGCCTTAGGAAGTTGTTTTTGTAAATAAAACATCTCTGGATCTTAATAAAGGACAGTTATAAAAAAAAATTCTGATGAGGTCTGAAAAAAATGTGTTAAAATATCATGATTTTCAGCGTCACCACGCTCAACTATATATCTTTGAAAAACAAAACAAAATAAATCATTAATAGAGCTGTGGGAAGTGCTTGTAAACCCACCGGGATGCTGAACAGGTATGTTGGTAGTGGGTAAATGCATGCATGATGCCAAGACAACTTCGTCGGGGTATTGAACAGGCCCGCTGCCAGTGAAGCAATGTCGGGTATATGAAAATTTGCAAATAAGAAACCTCTTAACCATAAAATGTCCTTTATTCTGATCTAGAACTTCTTGCCAGGATACAGATGTCAGAGTGGGTTAAAAGGAAACCCTATCAAGGCTATGGATGCCTGCTAGCAACAGTGGCTCTGTCAACAGAATTGGAGATTTTTTCTTTAATTTCGTGACTCGCTGGTCTTAAGACTGTTATCAGTTTTCGTCTTTTAAAAACACTGCTGGAATAGTTGGTTAATGGTGATGTTTATACGATTTTCTGGTTGTTGTTTTTGAGTTGGAATTATCTTTGTTGTCTTAATCTGAATTTGTTCTTTTGGCAGAGATAACTGCTTCTACCAATGTGTCGCCATTGTTGGCAGCCAATTCACCATTTTTTACTATCCTTATAAGCTTCCTACACCATTGTTTTGCAAACCTTAATTTTTTCGTCGCAATTCTCAAATAAACGACACTTCTATTCATTCTTGTTTTCACAACTGTAAGCGTGAAAACCTGGTCTTTAGAAGCCACATTAAAATATTCACTGAATTGTCGTTATCATTCTTGTCGATATACCCATTGCGTTTACATTTTATTTATCATTATGCAGTTGGCAAAGCACCTCTTGATCTGTACTCATTTGACATTCTTTGATCGATTATACAGTTTTGTTTCATGAGTGACTGAGTTTGTGATGCATTGGTGATTGGATTTACATGTTATTTGATTAAAATCAATTCACTTGGCACATTGGTTAAACCCTTGGTGTGAATCGTTTCGTACAACACTTGGTATTGATTTTGATTCATTTGTTTGGATTTAAAACTATAGTATAACTTTAGTTCACGCGAATGACCAATCCACTTACCAAAGGTTTCGATTGATTGATTGAAGTGGTATAGTTGTAACATATGCGTTTTGATTTGAATAGTTTAAGTGTCGGCGGTTGTACCATGGTAATGACTATTCCGCATGAGCATAAATAGATCCACAACCTTTGCACAATATGTCATTAATGCTTACCCTTATCCCTGTTCCACCTCTGCTAGCATCGGGTAAGCCTTGAGTGTTCTTCCCCTACATATGCTATGATTCAAACCCTGGCTCATTCACATCACTTACCGTTTTCTCCTCTCTATGGCACCGATGGTGYGAATAGAGCCGAATGGTAGTCAAGCCCTGCTACTGTTCAATAACACCCGGAAAGATTTACAAGATAATGGTTGGCTCACGTTTGTACARAGGTTCGAGGGTTTTAATCTGTTTGTTGTACAAAAATTCTCCCTTAACTTTGATGGGTGTAGGGCCAAAGTAGGTGACATTCAGTTTGAAATCAGTGAAGAGTTCATCAKCTCTGCCACATGATTAGCAACCACGGGCCAGCGATGGTTTAAAAACTCTAAAGTTGATGAGGTTCCATGGCCATTACTATTCGTATCATGAAAGGTCACATCCTGTGACAAAGGTATGCCTATTTCCACGCTTAAACCAAGGTTGCATGATCTTTTGATAGTGGTTAAACAATTCGTGACCTGTGAGGATTGGTATGCACTAGTTTTTCTTTATCACCTTCGACTGTTAATGAATTTCATGGGTTATACATTGAATATGCCATTTTATTTCTAGCGTAGTCCTTATAACATGGCTAAGAGGTTCAAACGAGAGAAGGCTGATAGTAGCTTGTTTCACCACGGCCTGATCAGACTCATCGTCGTTCATCATTTAAACCTCCACGGCGATAGTTGGCAAGCTTTTCTCTCTCGAAATGGTTTTGTTGATTCAGAGTCAGTCTAAATTGATAAGTCTGTGGTTAGTGAGACTAAGGTCGGGCCACTCGTGCCTTTTCATGCCCTTCTACCCTCTCCCAAACCCTTGGTCAACCCTGATATTGACATACCCGACATCGTAATAGAAAAGACACAGGATGTTAAAAAGACTATGAGCAAGAAGTTCAAGGGTAACCCTACTGTCGAAGGCAAAGGTAAAAAGAATGCTCGACTTATATCGAGACTTGCCTGGAATAAACCTAAACCTAGTGTTGATCAAAATCCCATAGTCCTCAGTGAAGACTCAGACTCTGACATTGAGCACTTCCTAGCTAGTGAGTACCCTTACTCCCAAGGTATGTGCTCCGAGCCACCCTATGACTTTGTTTCTAATTTACCCCCTTGTCTAAGGAACAATCCTAGCTACCCAGGGATCAAGCTACCTAATGAAACTCTCAGTGATTTAAATAAACCCTCACCTGCATTTTTGAATCTCGGGTAGTCGTCATGCAACCAGTGTAATGTGTGGTTGGAACGCTACTATACCGATGTTCCCTTATTACAGTCGAAAATCAAATCATTGGAAAACCAAGTTGCAGTGTTGACAAATGAAAGGGACAAGCTTCAAGCTAATGACAAGAATTAGAAAACCACTGGTTCCATTGTTTTTAGGAATGTCGAATCGGCTACAGCCTTCGTCAATTCCAAACTGTCATGACCTAGTTGTCTGCTCATTATCCTGGTATGAATTTCGATATCAATTTTGTTTTATCAAATGCTTGGATTAATATAATGAATCGAGTTTTGGTTTACGGTTGATTCTGTACATTATTCGAAATGAATTTGTAATAGTTTGTTTATCAAAAACAGTTATGTATGAACCCTGTACAGTAGGATTATTTTACTAAAATTAAATGTACATATGATTTGGTTATACGATTGTCATGCCCAGCTTAGTAGAAGCGATCGATTGGTTTTGACTTGGTGTGGTTTGCTTTAGAAACTTTCTGTTAGTTTGAATTAATGTGATCAATGAAGTTTGCTTTCGCTTGGATTTTGTTTGCATCTGACCTGTACAGGAGATTTTTATGCTAAAATTAGAGCACGACTATGTTTTGATTTGGTATGATTTCATTGTGGTTGGATCATATCGGCTCTGATTTAGTTTTTATGGTGTGATTTTGGAATGATTTCGTGAGCTTGAATTGTTATGATTTTTTAATATCTTATGCGTCATTATTAATGATTGGTTTAATAAATATGATGTAATCTTGTAATTCAGGAATACCACTATGTTCAACTTCGATTTGGCAAAAACAACTCTGTTTTGTATGGAATCGATATTCTCATTTAACCTATGTCGAGGATCTATTTGCAAAAATCACAGAAATAGTGTTAATTCATAACGATTCTGCCAGCCTCAAACCGTTTTGATTCGTTCCTAATTTGATTTTATTTTCAAGTGATTAGCATGATCATTTATATTTAGTATAGTTATATCAAATTTGAAAACGATCTTGTTGATTTGGTTTGGATTCGAAGGGATCTTGTGGATAACTGAAGAAACTATTTGTGTTGATTTCAATTGGTCCGTGAAACGATTTCATTGCTGTTGAGTTATCCAATACGATTTCGTTTACCCGATTTTGTGACAACAAATGAAACAGACTACATACATCTCTGTAATCATTAAATTGATCTTAGTCTTGTTTGCTCTCAAATTAGTATAACAATTTTGATTTGAATGATTTGTTTTTCTTTCAAATAGAAATTAGATATTTGTTTAATAGTGTGAATTTAATTAATTGAGTTTTGAATTGGTTTAATACGATTCTGTGTTTTATTTAGAACAGCTACAGAATTGCAAGATTCTGTAGCTAGTCTTTAGAATTATATTTTTATCAGTTTCATCAGCAAAATATCCTCTTAACTTGTCCATTTTTGTCCTCTTTCAGGTACATTCGAATTGCATTGGGCATGATGTGGCATTCTAGGAGATATTTATGCGATATAGTTTTATTTTTAAGAGGATTAGTTTGAGTTAGAGATAGAAACTTGGGATATTTTCCCAGATTTGTGTAAACAATTTTGATAACTTCCATAGGGATGTTTTACCCTGTGGGAGGTCTTTAAATACTTATTATTTTTTGTAATAAGGAGCATCCTCACTTGTGGGAGAACCAGGCTATGGATTTATGATACAAACTGAGATGAGAGTTGATGTCTTGTAACAGCGTTCACTTTCAATATATCAAACTTTTGTTTCTAGTTTTATGCATGTCAGTTTGCAGTTGATTATAGAATACTTTAGCTATCATAATCTATTGCAGGTTGATGTGATTCGATTAATATGCTATCCATATCTGATCTCTTTCATTATTTTTAAAGTACAACAATTACTTTGTTTCAGTTAATGAATGACATGTTTCTCTTCTTTGTTAATTGAATCATTTTGTATAGATCTTTGCATATAGATTTATCTAACTGTGAAGATTTATAAATCATAAGTTTGTTGTAAATTTTTATGTCTTGTTTGTCCTGTAATTATATTTAAAGAGCACTAGAGATTCCCGTTTACGAGAAGCTCTTGGAGAATCTAGTGCGGGTTTCCTCCCTCCGATCATCTAAGACAATCATTGCATACAAGATAAACCTGGAGGGTTTCTTCAGGTCAATTTGTTATTTATTTGATAGTTAATTTGTTAGTATAATTTAAGTAGTTTAGTCAGATATATGTGTAGTTTAGATTTGTAGTTAGAGTTAGTATTTTAGTTGTTTAATTTAGATAGTTTTTATTTTATTTCCTTTTCATAAAATCC
>JASDQU010229993.1:0-17128 GCA_032191745.1 Picea mariana | reverse complement strand
CTCTTTCTGCTCAGTCTACTCGGTCTTAGATGGGCTTGTTTGCTCGGTCTTGGTCTCGGTCTACTCAGTCTCAGTCTACTTAGTCTTCTCAGTTTGGTCAGTCTCTCCTTACCAAACCCTGTCGCCTTACCAAACCCTGTCTCGGCCTCAAAGCGTATGGTGTGTATGGGTGAAATCGAATTATGTTTCCCCCTTAAAAAAACCCGCCTTAATAATTAAGAATTTTGCCTTACCGAACCCTCTCTCCGCCTCAAAGCGTATGGGTGAAATCGAAGGTTATTTCCACATTTTCATATTGAGTAGATTACATATAAAAAAATAAGTAATAATTATTATAATTAAAGGATTTTAGTATTTGTTTTTTAAAATTGTATTAAGAATAAATATTTACTCTTTGATTTTTTTATGAAGGGGTAATTTATTTTAGTAATTATCACTATAAAAATTATGAAACTTAGGTGGAAATATGGGAAAATAACGCATACATGAACCAATAATTAGTATTAAGGTCTAACAAGTTGGAAACAATGTCCTAAAGCTCTAACTAAACCTTCTTGAGCTCATGAACCACCATTGAAAACACCTAAAAACCATGACACGGGTCCCCGCTAGGGAGTCTTTGGCATCCAATTAATTGAATATGGGTGACATTATGCAATCTTCTTGATCATCATGGATGGGTCTTAGGTTCATGACTATAGTCCACTTGTATGCCATAGGTCCACTTTAAAGGGTCTATGTTGTGGTTTAAGGCCTTGATTGTAGCACATTAGATCAATAATATTAATCTAGAGAATAATTCCCTATATTGATCCCCCGAACCATGGTATGAGACCCACCTGTCATGAAAAAAACCTTCTAATGGAACCCATATCCCACTCTAAGGATATTTACATCCTATAGAGGGCATGTTTTGTGGTTAATTTGTAGCCTTGTGCATGGCCATTGGTCCCTAGAATATGACATCTAGGTCCTAAATTATTTATATAGAACCAAAAAAAAAATTATAAGATGAAATCAATGCAATTTCTATTCCATATCTAGCTCAAGCACCATGAGAAAGTCCTCAGGTCACCACAAAATACCATGGATGGGTGAACAAGTTGTCATCAAGAGCCTTGAACAAGTCCTCAAACCAACATAACATAACTTAATTGGCCTTTAAGAGGGATATAGGCATCATGATTAGGTTTTGTACATTGAAAATGGGTGTAGAGGAATAAAAATGGAAAGTTGGAAACAATGGCCTAATTCCCTAACTAAACCTTCTCGAGCTCATGAACCACCATATAAAAACACCTAAAAACCATGACATGAGTCCTCTCTAGGGAGTCTTTGGGATCCAATTAGTTGAATATGGGTGACATTATGAGGTCTTCTTTATCATCATGGATGGAACTTATGTTCATGACTATAGTTCACTTGTATGTCAAAAGTTCACTTTAAAGCATCTATGTTGTGGTTTAAGGCCTTGATTGTGGCACATTAGATCAATAATATTAATCTAGGGAATAATTCCCTAGATTTCTCCCCCAAACCATGGTATGAGACCCACCTGTCATGCAAAAAACCTTCTAATGGAACCCATATGCCACTCTAAGGATATTGACCTCCTATAGAGGGCATGTTTTGTGGTTAATTTGTAGCCTTGTTCATGGCCATTGGTCCCTAGAATATGACATATAGGTCTTAAATTATTTATATAGAACCACAAAAAAGTTCATAAGAGTCATGTGCAACCATTGAAACAATAAACACAACCATATCATGTGCAACCATGAACCTAAGACCCATCATGTGCAACCATTGAAACAATAAAAACAACCATATCCATGGCTTCTTGAGGTATTTTTAAATGGGTGATTGGAAATGTTGAAGTAATTTAAGGAAGGTTTACATACTAATTAAAATTATTTTATTTAATAATTGGTTCATCATCTTGATGATGACCTTCTATCATGATTTTTTGATTGGAAATATGCTTATATGTTTTGAAAAGAGAGGGAGTAAATCCTCATAGATTCAAGGACACGAAACATATATAATTTTTTAGAAAGTATAATTGATATAGATATATGAAGAAAAAAACCTAAGAGTAAGTGTTTGTAATAAATAATGAAGGATACAAAGAATGTTTACCATAGCCTTTCTTTTAAGCATCTATAACATCATGGTATGACATCACGATGACCACTTTGATGCCATGTCCTTATCAGAATCAGATATGTTAGTTTCATGAAGTCACTTCATTCCCCTAGAAGGGCATCATGTACAATTTTCATATTTAAGAAGGAAAACCCAATATCAATGGCCTCTACTCCATCCTTCGAGGGAGGACAAGGTTCCCCAATCAACTCTTATAGGAAGACTATATCAAATTTTGTTTAAGTCAATGGTTGTTGATTTTCCTTAGCAAGAGAAACTTCATCATCTCACATTGGATGCTTAGGAAAATTCCAATTTTTTTATTTGGATTTGGTCCCTTTTTCCCTTGAAGGATGAGCTCGTGCATGGGGATAAATATCGTGTAGATGTCCTATAAGTTGATGAATTAAACACTAGAATGTTGTGTTCTCATAATTCAATACCTAAATCCACCTAAAACTTTCATTTGAGGGTCATTTTATCTAGAAGACTCTTACTCAGGTCTATTTCAACATATAAGATGTAGGTGTATGTACACAATCTCGTTATAAATTTCCAAAATTGATTTTATGTAACTACCGAAAGTATTCTATATATCCTAAAAAAATGATATATACCAAGAATGAAAAGGAAAAGTTGGGAGGTTTACCCAAAGTGTCATTCTAGTAATTGAGATAGAGTTAGGATCAAAATTTGGAAATCAAGGAGATATAAAAAGCCCCACTCTTCCCCAAAACTAGGGACCCTACTCTAAAACTTGCTTATAAGCAGCATGGTCGAAAATATGAATTAAAAAAACACCTTTGGAGTAGAGAGGAATCTCATAATTCTTTTTCCATGTTGAGTGGATCCATTGGCACAACGCCGATGAAGGAGGCCAATAACCATTAAATATGCTCCTTAAAGGACATGTGTTTTGAAGTTGAAAGAACCTCATGTTATAACATTATTTGGTTACCAATGACCATGGATTCCTTGTTTCCCAAGATATTATCCATTGAATATCTTTGATCCACACGAAACATATGTTAAATTGTTTTTTTTTTCTCATACCCACATTCTTCCTTTGAGAAATGCACTGATACCCATGTGTTTCCTTTAAGAAAGGCAGGGTGTCTTCCAAAAATTGTTAAAAGTAAAAAATGAGCATTAATTATGCACTCCTAAGTGGGGTTTACGAGATCCGTGCAACTATACAACCCTAATTATTATTGCCAACAAACTTAACCAACTTGTGATAGTATAAATTGGGTTCAAATGTTGGAGAAAGGAAACCAACCATTCTAGTACCCTTATGCTAGAGCATTATCTTGAGAATTTAGCCTTGGATTTTTATGACTAGTTCCTTTTGTAGAAACCCTTGTTTTTGGAATTGAATCTCTTTCTTAGACTCTAGGATCTAAATCCTTGTTGATTTTCCAATGCACATATGGCAAGGAGTTTGAAGCGGCGTTGAATTCTATATGTAGTCCAAGTAGGAGGAACCTGAAATCTACTGAAAAAGATTATTTAGATTCGTCTCTCTTGCGACGATATCAAATGATACTTGGATTCACTTCATATTTGGTTTATCAACTTGAAATTAAAATTTGATACTTTGCAAGCTAGTTGGACCTTGATTCAAATACAAATAAAAAATTTGGAATCATTAACATATCTACTAGAACATATGAAAAATAGGGTTTATGGTTTCCATGATAATATGATGATGAAAGAAAGTGGATGTGTGAGTGAAATTTGAGTCCAAAAACCCTCCCATATCGTTAAGGCATGCAAATAGTCTATCCAGGTCAAATTTCAATGCATACAGATACAGTTTGAAAAAAGTTCAACGTTGGCCCCATTCACATGTCACTGTTGCCCGCCTCTAGTATTTTTATGGTGTTGATTAAGAAATCAACGAAAAGGAGGGATTTTTCATCACAACTATGACACAGATACATTGTATATACATTATGTAGAACCTAAAAGAAAAATGAAGAAATACAGACCAAAGCTTAAAACTTGCATCAACCAAATTGTGTACTTTGAAAGAAAATTAGGGTTTATGGTTTACATGATGAATTGATGATGGAAGAAAGTGGGTGTGTCAGTCAAATTTGAATCCAAAAACCCTCTCATATTGTTAAGGCATGTGAATATTCTATCCATGACAAATTTCAATGCATACAGAAACTGTTTGAAAAAATTTCAACGTTGGCCCCATTCATAGGTCATTGTTGCTGGTGTCTAGTCCTAGTACAATTTTCACTCCTTATTCTATTTTCTGTGTTCCTCATTCCTCGTTCCTTGTTCCTTTTTCATTTTTCCTTGTTCCTTGACCATGGTGTAGTCCCCAAGATCCATTAGTTTTGTAGAAAACATACTAATGGCATAAAATGTCCCACACAAAGACCAAATTAATATCCGCTACATAAGTCTTTTGTCTTTTTTCAAGGACTATGTAACGAATCTCAATTCTAAGAAGATTCAAATAGGACATAAGAACTTTAATTTATTTACTTAAACATGGGTGACATAACACTATCATTCAATATTCAAATTGTTACATTTCATTGTCAAGCATCATGTGTATTGAGGGCTTGAGCCACCACAAAGGAAACATACAAAGAATATTTGTCTTATGAACAAGATATGGTACTATCCATTTTGAGGTTTGGAATATAGATTGTTCTCGTAGAATACACTACATTTCACCATAATATAAGACCTACACTCTTTGCAAACCATGTAACACCATTCAAATTAGACACAATATTCTTGCGAGGAATTAGCTATACTATCAACTAACTTTTTTCGTCGATAGTATAGCCAATTCGTCACAAGATTAATTAGATTCGTCTCTCTTGACACAATATCAAATGATGCTTGGATTCATTTCATATTTGTTTTATCAAATTGAAATTAAATTTGATACTTTGGAAGCTAGTTGGACCTTGAGTCAAATACAAATATGAAATTTGGAATCATTAGCATATCTACTAGAACATATGAAAAATAGGGTTTATGGTTTCCATGATGATATGATGATGGAATAAAGTGGTTGTGTGAGTGAAATTTGAGTCCATAAACCCTCTCATAACGCTAAGGCATGATAATAGTCTTTCTGGGTCAAATTGCAATGCATACAGATACAGTTTGAAAAAATTTCAACGTTGGCCCCATTCACATGTCACTGTTGCCCGCCTCTGGTATTTTTATGGTGTTTATTAAGAAATCAATGAAAAGGAGGGATTTTTCATCACAACTATGACACAGATACATTGTATCTACATTATGTAGAACCTAAAAGAAAAATGAAGAAATACTGACCAAAGCTTAAAACTTGCATCAACCAAATTGTGTACTTTGAAAGAAAATTAGGGTTTATGGTTTACATGATGAATTGATGATGGAAGAAAGTGGGTGTGTTAGTCAAATTTGAGTCCAGAAACCCTCCCATATTTTTAAGGCATGCAAATATTCTATCCATGAAAAATTTCAATGCATACAGAAATTGTTTGAAAAAATTTCAACGTTGGCCCCATTCACAGGTCACTGTTGCTGGTGTCTAGTCCTAGTACAATTTATGTTCCTTATTCCATTTTTTGTGTTCCTCATTCCTCGTTCCTTTTTACTTTTTCCTTGTTCCTTGACCATGGTGTAGTCCCCAAGATCCATTAGTTTTGTAGAAAACATACTAATGGCATAAAATGTCCCACACAAAGACCAAATTAATATCC
This sequence comes from Picea mariana, assembly GCA_032191745.1. Taxonomy (NCBI): domain Eukaryota; kingdom Viridiplantae; phylum Streptophyta; class Pinopsida; order Pinales; family Pinaceae; genus Picea; species Picea mariana. The sequence goes on along the minus strand of JASDQU010229993.1, from coordinate 11,261 downwards.
GCTACATAAGTCTTTTGTCTTTTTTCAAGGACTGTGTAACGAATCTCAATTCTAAGAAAATTCAAATAGGACATAAGAACCTTAAGTTATTTCCTTAACCATGGGTGACATAACACTATCATTAAATAGTCAAATTGTTACATTTCATTTTCAGGCATCATGTGTACTGAGGGCTTGAGCCACCACAAAGGAAACATACAAAGAATATTTGTCTTATAAACAAGATATGGTACTATCCATTTTGAGGTTTGGAATATAGATTTTTCTAGTAGAATACACTACATTTCACCATAATATAAGACCTACACTCCTTGCAAACCATGTAACACCATTCAAATTAGACACAATATTCTTGCGAGGAATTAGCTATACTATCGACTAACGTTTTTCGTTGATAGTATAGCTAATTCATCGCAAGATTATTTAAATTTGTCTCTCTTGACACAATATCAAATGATGCTTGGATTCATTTCATATTTTGTTTATCAACTTGAAATTAAATTTGATACTTTGCAAGCTAGTTGGACCTTGAGTCAAATACAAATATGAAATTTGGAATCATTAACATATCTACTAGAACATATGAAAAATAGGGTTTATGGTTTCCATGATGATATGATGATGGAATAAAGTGGTTGTGTGAGTGAAATTTGAGTCCATAAACCCTCTCACAACGTTAAGGCATGCGAATAGTCTTTCCAGGTCAAATTGCAATGCATACAGATACAGTTTGAAAAAATTTCAACGTTGGCCCCATTCACATGTCACTATTGCCCACCTCTAGTATTTTTATGGTGTTTATTAAGAAATCAAAGAAAAAGAAGGATTTTTAATCACAAATATGACACAGATACATTGTATATACATTAATGTAGAACCTGAAATAAAAATGAAGAAATACTGACGAAAACGTAAAACTTGCGTCAACCAAATTGTGTACTTTGAAAAACAATTAGGGTTTATGGTTTACATGATGAATTGATGATGGAATAAAGTGGGTATGTCAGTCAAATTTGAGTCCAAAAACCCTCCCATATCATTAAGGAATGTGAATATTCTATCCATGACAAATTTACGTGAATACAGAAATTGTTTGAAAACATTTCAACATTGGCCCCATTCACAGGTCACTATTGTCGGTGTCTAGTCCTAGTACAATTTATGTTCCTTGTTCCTTGTTATATGTTCCTCATTCCTTGTTCCGTGTTCCTTGTTCCTTGTTAATCATTCCTTTCTCCTTGTTTTATTTGAGGGTTTTTTCACAAAAGTGCATCATCAACAACTTCTACAACATTTTTATTACATATAAATAATAATATGTAATTTATCTGTCGTTATTTACCTCATGTATTTTCCAAGGTCATATATAACTTGTTTTACGTTGTTGTCAAAGATGTCGGGCAAAGATAGAGTTAGCACATACTGTAACAAAAAAATGGCACATTAATAAATTTTCGATTTCATATTAACAATATATTCACAAAATTTAGAAATATCACATCGATTCTTACCCATACATAACAAATATACGAAAGAAATTAACTTGATGAAGGTATGCCAGTCATGAGTTTTTAACCTGCCAAATTCAACTTTCTTTGTTAATATATTCTTGATGTTTGAAGCAAATCCTGTTGGAAATCTATTTTTTCGAATGAGCTATTTTACAGCATTGCTTTCATCTTCTTTAAATAACCATGGGAGGCTATTTCGATCGACTCCATTAGTCCTATTTAAATCAATAATATTTAGCATTGCATGATTGGCTTCTTGAATGTCACTTCAAATTTTAGAAATTTTTTCTTTGTCACACCTTCCATCTAAGATTCTCCACAACATTTCTGTTACGTTCTTCCCGATATGCATTGTGTCGAACAAATGAATTATTTCTAGTTGCTCATAGTAGGGCAGCTTACTGAATTGTTTGGGGAAACTTTTCATTCCTCGTGGAAGCAGATCAATGCCTTGATGACCAACTATATGTTACATAAATGAAATTAACACAACAATTGTTAGATTATACATAGTAGACATGAGAATTCAACACAATTAAAAAATGTAATATGTTGCATACGGTGATGAAGATTGACTTACATTGACGATTTGATATGTTATATTCCAACTTCCATAGGTGTGGTGTCATTCTTCGTAGTTTTATCCCACTCTCATCATTCCCATTGAAAATATTTTTATCGGTATTTCAATACCTATGGTTCTTAGGGAGAAAGTGCCTATATTCATAAAACACCTCCTTTCCTAAAATTCTTGAATGACGAGATCTCATCCTAGGACCATAAACTAGACATGCAAATTTACCCTTTGTTTGAAGACCTAGAAGATACGCATCAATGGCAGCATTAGTTATATAAAAAGCAATTATTTAAAAAAAAAAAACATTATAATACCATCAACATCTAACTTATTTAAGTGCAATAGTTTGTTACATACCACAAAAATGTGTTATTCACGGTGCATCGTGAATTGTCCATGTAAGAATCCCATGGAATTGAAATCCTCTTTGACCTATTGGTCTAGAGATGTCATACATAGTGATGTCGTCCCATAAATTTAATAGCTCATCGACAAGAGGCTCAATATATGCATTCATAGATTTCACTTGGTACTTACCTAAATGGTTAAAAAATACACATAATTACTACACCTTGTATGCATATATGAAATTGTGCAATGAACAATACAAATGAAATGTTAAACATTGAAAAAACAATATCGTTGTAAAAATATACCTGGAAAAATCATTGCCAACATTGTGTGCTCTCTCTTTATTAACATCCAAGGAGGAAGGTTGTTGTTTATAACAAAAATAGGCCACACCGAGTATATAGACCTGAGCTCACCAAATGGATTTACACCATCAGTTGCCAATGAAATCCTAACATTACGAGGTTCTTCTTTAAAAATTGGCCATCTTTCTTTGATATTTTTATATAAAGAACCATCTACAGGCATTCAAAGAACATCATCTTCACTTCTATTCCGTGCATGGTAATCCATAAACTGTGCTATGTTCTGACATCTAAATAGTCACTCCAGACGTGGAATTATGGGAATATAACGAAGAACCTTATGAGGCACCTTTTTTTTTAATTGATCAGTTCGATATCTATTGATTTGACATTGTGGGCAATTTGATTAAGATGCATATTGTCCATAATATATGAGGTGATCATTGGGGAATGCATCAACAACCTGATATTCCATTCCATTTTCTTTCAGAATGGCAAATAATTCTCGGTATGTATGAGGTAACTTATTTGGTGATGGTAAGAAATATTCACCTATCAACCTACAACAACAATATACAAAAAAAAAATCAATAATGAAAATTATATTAATCATTATAAATATTGCATCCTTAATTTAGACATCAATTGACACTGAAAATAAAATAAAATAAAGTTGAAAATTTCATAAAAATATAAAATTATGTTGCTTACCTTAGGATATGTGTCATACATGTGTTTGACAAACCATTTGATACCTTCAATTTGACCAACAACATTACAACAGAGAGAACACATTTTTTTGTGCCTTCATATAGGGATTCAGTGGAATTTTGAAGGATAGGTTTATCCAAAATATATTCATTATCATTGTCCTCATCACTGTCATCATTATCATCCTACAAGTTTTCCTCCTCCAAGTTGACATCATCATCCATTAGAGCATAATAAATGTCTTGGATCAATCTATTTGTACCATCATCATCAATTATATTATTAATATCATCATTTTCCACTAGCTCATGGTTGGTCACTCTAGCAACGAAAGTTTGTCGCTATAACGACCAATGTGGAATGTTGGTTGCTAGAGTGACGAACATTTGGAACCCCCAAGAAAAAATAAAATTTAGTCCAAAAAAAGAAAAAAAATTACAAAGAAATTTTAAACCGTCGTAATTTCCGCCCAATGTAGTAGTGTATTATCGCCATATTATTACGTATCTTGGTTGTTGAGGACAATTTACAGGTGTATAGATTTGATTCAAGTGCTCAACAATGGTCTTCATTGAACGTCTCGATGAGGTAGGCTCTTTATCTTGTCTTGTTAGCATGTTTGTTTATATAACATACTTGAGATTAGAGTTGATTTATGCATTCATTTTTGTCTGTTGTGGTTTATCCCATGCCATAGAGTGATTTTCCTTGTAACATAATTAACGACCATATTGGGGAGGGAATCTTATTTTCGGGTTTTGGAGAGTTTTTCTCCTTTGATTGCTCTCAGTTAGCTCAAGTTTTCCTGTTGTCTGGTTGCTTGAAAACCTATTTTCATTTTGAGTCTAAGTTTATTGGCCTTATCCTTAACCTGGCAATGTTTTAATACATATATGTGGGTTTTCCCTTGACAGACACGTACATACACGAGTTGTCTTTCTACATGGCACGTACATACACTGTTTTTTCTTAAACAATCACGTACATCATTTGTGTTTTCTTGATTGTTGAGTTTGGTATTTGTTGGGTAAGTTTTGATGATTTTTTAGTCTTCTTAGGTCTCTGTCATGACTGCTAAGTGTCTGAAGAGTGATAGGAAACCTTTCTTTGGTTGAATTTTTGGGCGGTTTTCTTTCTCATCATCTTTCTCCTTTGTTGTCCTTGCATCTTGGGTTGGGTGTTTGCCTCTTGTTATCCCGCTTGGTTTGTTTATTTTTGCTTACAGTAGGGTTTACATATCAAGTTGTTGTTCAGTCCTTGCATTTTCATTTCTTTATATTGAAAATACAAAAAAAATATACATTTTGCATGTTGGAATTTGATCATTTGGGTTCTTATTATTGATCTTGATACATGCATGGAAATATTGCATCTTATTTGAAATTGCATAATTGAATTGAAAGTTGCACTTTTTAAAAGCTTATCATTTATTGAGAATTGAAGTTAGAACTTTGTATTATATTCATATTCATTTTTTTTACTTGCTGATTCATAACATCATCAGTTTCACTACCACATATTTTGAGTAAACAAAACCACTAAAACTAATGATGATAAATTTAAAATTAATTAGAAACGATTTTATTTTTCAGGGTGCACAAACTAGCTTAATATTTAGAGCATTGGAATAGGATTTTGTGAGTAAACTTCTCCAAGGATATTCAACTCAACATATGTGTTTGCATAAGGTAGTGGTGAAATCTATTGTATAATTGGTGATTTCAAGAGGCTCCGCTCACACCGGAGTTAAGCACAAGGTCGCGCGAAGTTGGTTGAAGAGATATCCCTCTAATACCTTCTTAGCATTAGAGATATTTCTAGGGATCTATTCATATCTGGGGGTATTTCTAGTGCCTTTACCTTTGTGAGAGGTGGTGCTTTCAAGATTTCGAGCTTTGTTACCCTTCCCATATGATGGACCTAACTTACGACTATTCTCCTATGCATTGGTTACATCGTGGTGTCTTTAGTTTCTTGACATAGATAGCCACATAGGTTACTTGTAGGGGTTATTTTGTAGGTAACCTAGGTCAGATAAGGGTCGGACATCACACAACCTTTATGGATGATTACCTCTCTCGGGGGATATGACCAACTTCCTTGTTAATCCCACAAGGGATCTTATAAATGATTCAGATACCTTCGATCTTTTGAAGGGAGTCTCAAGCCCCTCTTGGGCGAGGCATACCTACTTTAGTGAGGGAGGCCCCTTTCAACCACAATATCTTGTTTGTGTTCATTTCCATTTTTTATTTACTTTGGTGTTCTCTCTGATTATTAGTTGGCCTTAGGATTTTTATATTGTGTTGGTAGTTTTCATTGATATGGTTAATGGAGCCCCCATGACCCCCTCATTTAATGTTACCTAGCCCATGGTATTTTCTCATTCCATGGGGACGAATATTTTGTATTTCGGAGTGGTACATAGAATCATGATACTCAGCTAATACCTTAGGCCTCTAATCATTTTTATCTTCATAACCAGACATGTTCTCGCACTTTCCATCCTCTGTCTCGTCTTCTTATGTGAATCCTATTTTTGGGTTTGGGGGCATGATGCCTCCTTATTATCCATTTTCATTTTGTGCGACTCATATCCCTCAACCAATGCTTATGGTAAGAGATTGGAATCTTCCTTCCTACGAATCCAATCCTAGCTTCACTTTTCCAAGAGAAAGTGCTCAAATGGGAGGTCATTCTACTTATTACATCTTGTCCATCTATCCTTCTTCCGCTATGCCGGTTCCTACGAATATGTTTCCCATGGTAGACCTTCATCTATCTTATGTTGTTTAATCTGGGGTGAGTTAGTTTTATAGTATGGGAAATACCATTCACGAAGTTCCTTCGTCTAGGGGAAACATATATCCTCACCTAAGTAACCCTTGTCATGTCGCTTTTTCTTCACAAGCGGCTTCCTCAATGATGATGGCTTTACAACCCTTTTATGAATCAGTTTGGAGGAGGATTCTATTCTATCAGACAGGGCCATGGTGTATACTAGAACCCTTCCTAGCCCGCAATTTCTCAAAACCAGTCTTTCCTGAAACCTTGGTCTCAAATTTCGCAACCAACCATCGCCAGTCTCGTCACTGCAAGTCATACTAGCATTATATCACCAACTTATGATAGTCACGTTGGAGATTGGTCAACAACCTCTACAATTCATGTTGAAGACCATTAACCAGTTGTTGCAAGTCATGGTGGGTGCACAAATCTAGTCACTTCTAGTCACACTGCACATACATCACCAACCTCTACCTGTCATGTTGGGGATTCATCACCAACCTCTGCTAGTCATGTTGGGAATTCATCACCAACCTATGCAAGTCATTTTGGATATCTATAACTAGCCTCTATAAGTCGTGCTGGCAACATGTCACCAGCCACTGCAAATCATGCTGGGGGCATTTATACGATTGAGAATCCTAGACGTGTAAGACATAATCCCAAGTTCCTTTGAAACAATGGAAGGATGGATCAGTGGATAGAGTCTAAGTGAAGGAATGTTTTTTAAGGGGAGCAGTGAGAGGTGCAACAATTTTAACATAATTATGAACAAACTTGTGATAATATCCCATTAAACCCATAAATCATGCAATCTCTTAAGAGTTTTAGGGTGAGGCTAATCCTTCATAGCTTCCATTTTCTTAGGATCCACACATATTCCATCCTTGCCGACAACATGACCTAGGTACTCCACTTCTAAGGCTCCAAAGGAACATTTGGATTGTTTGAGGAAAATTTTGTGTTGAAAGAGTAGATAGAGAAATCGATCCACATGACAAGATGGGATTGCCAAGTTTTACCATAGATGAGAATGTCATCAAATAAAACTGAGAAAAAATTATGATGGAGGAAAGGATGGAAGACATGAGTCATGCAAAATTGGAAATGGAGGGAGCATTACATGTAACAACCCGAGTAGAATATATGTTAGGGTTTATTAAGTAAAAATTTATTAGGTAATTAATTTTTCTAACATGTTATTAACTAAACAAAGATTGGTATAATGATATTAATGAAATATTAATTAATTAATTAATTGTTATAATTTGATTAATTAATTAATTAATTAATTACCTATTACATTCAATGACATGGGTATTAAATTTAAAAGGGTTAATAAATTTAAATGTTTAAATTAAAGGATTATGTATACGGAGGGGATAAGGAGCATTAATAATCAGATAAGGAACATTAATAATCAGATAAGGAGCATTAATAATGGGATAAGACAATGAATGTGGGGATAAGGAAAGGGGAAGGAGGCATATGAGGCGGAGGCTTACGAAAGGAGGGGGATTATTTTTGGAGGGTTCTCTTGGATTTGGGGGATTGGCTGGAGAGAGTTTGAGTTCTATAGTCAGGAAGGATTAGTACAGGGGGCACCGGTTTGCTTGGGGTTTTGGGCACGGGGGCCAGGATATCCATATGGTATCCTGGAGCTAGGAAGTTGTCCTAGTTGGCAGGGTGGAAACACGGTTTGGGCAAAGTTGGTCTGTGGCTTCAAGCTGGGCAAGGCAGCAGCATGAAGGTCAACAAGACAAGCGGAAGCAGTAGGAAGGTCAACAAGACAAGCGGAAGGTTAGCATCAGACCAAGGTATTTTAATTTATGTATTTGTTTTATGCAATTCCAGGAATATGAAGGGTTATAAGGTTGTTCGTAAGCTGTTATGTTCAATTCAATAAATTTTGATTATATGTTGATTATGAAGTAAAATAAAATGTTAGGTTAGCATTCCTTAAATTAATTTTTTTTTTTGGGTTTTATAAGGCTTTGTGGAGCCGAACCCTACACATGGTGTCAGAGTCATAGTTCACAATCTGGGGCCAAGGGCCTACCACCTACTGAGAATCGAACCAGAAATAAACCACCAGAAAACCTTAGAAACTGTTGTAAGATTGATGGAGGCCTGTTCACATTCAGACCTGTGAGAAGCCTCGCCTGTAAAATCTTCAAACCTGTAAGAAGCCTCACCTGTACATAGTGATATTTTTATAATGAACAGCTAACCATATATATATATATATATATATATATATATATATATATATAGAAAGAGATGCTACTCAGCTGGTCTTGAATTTTCTCTTCAATCTATGATGGGCTCTGTTATTTTCATCTCTATGCTCTGTTAATTGCCACGGTGCATAATGGTTAATTAATAGAGCAATGGCGGGCCAGTCTGATCCACAATTATCTCTTTTCTCTTCAGCAGAGGTTGAAATTTTGGCAGAGGATGAGCTGACGAACATTATTCCAAACGTGCACATGGATGCTTTAAACATGATTTGTGGAGATTTTGGTATGTTCTGTCCTCAAATCGCTACAAAAGAACCACTATGGTTGGAAATTGCATCGAAGAAACGTGGGAAATGTAGAATACAGCCACCAAATCGGATGATTGTTGCCAATTTTTGAGCAAATTGTGTGGAGTGGATCATTGTTGGTGCATGCAAAGAATTGGATCAAGGGCATCGAGTAAGAAAATTTTCAAGGTGCATAGCTAGAGAGATTGACAAAAGTTCTTGATGCTGAGCATGAAGCCCCAAGATAATTTAAACCACTGCCATTCCATTATGTGGAGATATCGAGGTTGTTGTTCGACTACACACGTGATGGCATGCCCTTTCAGAATGTTTTAAACTCCCCCCAAATCCTTCTCCAGCCTGAGGGTGCTCATAGGCGAGATGCTCGTCGCGGCCTGGGCGGCTCTGGGCAAAGAAGAACAGCCTGTGCCCCCATCAATGAGGCACTCCGAGTAGATCTTCACCCATAGCGACTACACCATATGATCTGCCCTGTCGCAAGCAACCTTGAGCAGCTCCTAGTGTTGTTTCAAGTTTTCAAGTGCATCGTTTGTGTTGGGTGTCTCTGCAGTGTTTAAGGATTGTCTGGCTTTCAAAAAAAAACTTCCATCGCGGCTGCAATAAAGTCATCATCGGTTTTCTCGAACTTCTCTATTGAGTCTATTAGTGACTCTTATGTGGTATCCAGGGGAAAGTCTAGTGAGAGGCAAGTCTTTACACATACCGCTCAAGCCAACTCAGCTTTCAGATCTTCAAACAAATAAATTACTTCGTTTGAATACTATAAATGAACCTAATTAGCAAAGAAAAAAAAATCTCTAAACAAGACTGGAAACCTGCCTATGTGCTATTGTTCAAAATTAATAGTAGGCATTTAAAAATGTATACCTCTTCCAAAAAGATCAAACATGCCCTACCAAATATAAATATCCAGTTTCTATGCATATTATCGTTGTTCTTTGGCTACAGAGATGATCACAATTTAAGTTTTATATCAAGGATCTTGGAATCCAATTTTTTTTTATTACCAACAGAGAGCATGGTATCCATATTTTTCACATCTCACCAAAGCCAACACAAGCGCATATTCAAACAAGCTGAATAGTCAATCCAGAACAGTCCAGAACAAAAACAAAAAAAAAAACCCTGGAAATACAAGTCTATGAGCTAATGCAAAACAACACACATAATACAAGCCAGCGACCAACGCCAGAAGCCATCACCTGGCAAACAAGGAGGAGAAGCCATGAGAGAAGGTCATGGCGGTTGACCGCATAACTCGAACCCTCGTAAGAAGAAATAATAATGAAAATAGGAATTAGGTTTAAGGGAATAGTTTAGGGTCTAGGTCGGGGGGACGCTGGAGGAAGCAAGGTGGGCACGTGGAATCCATGTGTGCCCGCACTTGTTTTGAAATTATTTTAGTTTTATTAAATTTTATTTTTTTTTTATAAATTGTGTGTGTGTTCATTTAAATTATTATTATTATTATTTATTTTAGTGTAAAGACAATTTAGGTTAATTTAATTAAATTAATTTAAAGTTAATTAAGTTAAGTTAAAGTTAATTATCTTTACATTAAAATAAAAAATTGAAATTTAATTAAATTAATTGTGTATTTAGTGTAAAGTTAAATTACAAAAAAAAAAGTTAATTAAAAATGATAGAGGGTTCATGGGTTTTGAACCCAAGACCACCCACCAAACAAAGTGCCTTGAGAAGAGCACTAACACCAATGCACCCTCATGAGTCTTTACAAATAAATTCTTATACTTATTTAGATTAATGGTAACACTGTAGGGATTAGAGTGGTATTATTATCAGGAAGATACAGTATGAAGATTAAGACTAACTGCCTTATTACCTAACCTATTGATCCGGAGCCAGCTAACTGAGTTGAATCATAATTAGTGACTACACTGAAAATCAAGGTAAAGGCTTATTTAGCGCTGCTAATATTTGTATCCCAAGTATAAACTCTGATTGTCCAAGTGTCAGGCTCATGAGACCGTACACACAACCCATCGAGCCAAGCGCCAAGTCCCTCCACCCCATTCCACCAGTCAAAGTCAACACTAAATCTCAATGCAGTAATCGACAACGCCAACACTACGCGCCAGGGAAAAGCTCATGAGTCAAGCATTGGAGGATATTTAGTTGTAAGCAAAAAGTTAAAAAGGACTTATACTAGGACAAGCGGGGAGGAGGTGGCATATGCACTAGGAGAGTAAGCATAGGAATTGGCGAGTATGGCGCAAGGCTAGCATAGCTACAGGGCAAGGGAACCAATAGTTTTTTTTTAGGGGTGAAGAAATCAAGCTTAGACGCTTAATCCTAACCCTAACCTAGCCAATCCCCTAAAGGAGTAATGTCTGTTTATAGACAAGTAAAGAAAACTTATGCCTAACCCTGTTTCTAGTTTAAGTAGCACCAATTTGAAACGTCCTTGAACTCAGCCTGACAACTTTGTTTGATGCAGGTTAAAGCATATA
>JASDQU010229992.1:0-16370 GCA_032191745.1 Picea mariana | reverse complement strand
TCCTCCACCACTGGTGTGGTGGAGGAAATCCAACAGAAATCACTAGTAGGAATGGATATCGATATGTCAGAAATAGGATAGCGCCAATAGACCTAGGATGTAGGAAATCCTACACTCTCTAAAAACCCTGAAGAATCCCCGAGGGTTAATGGGACAATCCTGAAATAGACAGAAACGACCACATCATAAAGGTCACACATAGTCGCATCAAAGCAGCCACACGAGGGCATAGTAAAAGATGTCACCATCCATGCAAAGGCATATGCATAAGAGAGAACAATGGAGGTTGGAACCTCGATCCATCCCCCACAGTGGAAGGGAAAAAATACAGTCGCAATATCACCGCGCAGGCAGGCTACCACATCCATAGTCTTATCGCGCATTCTAGAAGGGGTGTGTGTCGCAACTAACCTGTTAGGCCACGTGGAAAAACTACGATACTCAGATCACAATGTGACTGACACAGAAAAATTTTGGAGTTTTTCAAGAAAGTGTACTTGGATATTGTGGGGATAGGACACTTCAGCGAACCAATTAACCAACCAAAACATTGGGCAACTGGACTGGCCAAAACTGAGATTCTAGGCCTGTTGGAGATCCTGCACACTCCTTAGCAACGTGAAAACCTAGCAGCTAGGTTTCTTACCCTAGTCGCACATCTGAATGTTGGTTAGAGCCGAGTGTACTTGAGAAACTACGCAGTTGTCTAGACGTGATTCTTGAGCAGGTTGCGAATGGCATACTCATTTTCTTCACCTGAAAGATGAGATGAAATCTGAATCGCTCCCCAATTGTTCCCTCTCGTTAGATATGAATGGTATACTATTGTGAAATCTGAATCACTAGCCAATTGTTCCCTCTTGCTGGATATGAATGGTATACTATCTTCTTTTCCCAGTACATGAGGTGGAAAACTTGGCATCGCTCGAGTGAATTGAAATGCCAACTTCCGACCATGGATCGCTTCAAATCCATAAAAACATGGCAACATTTGAGACCTATTATCAGTGGCAATGAGGAGTGTGAGGTAGTGAGGCATGATAGTGTTTGCTAATTACTCAAACGTGTTAATCAAGTAGTCATCTAGTAATTTATTAATATGATTATGTAAATGTGAAAAAGTAAACATGTTAACCAATGCATTCGGAAATGAAAGGAATTTATGAACATTAAATCTCATTCATCCATTTGAGTGTAAGACGAAGAATATGCCATCATATTTAATTGTTGGCCATCAGATTGGAATTTGTAATTAAAATGATGATTAAACCATCGATTCCAATAGGGGGGACACCTATCGGCGTAAAAAGTTTATCTTAATATACAATAAAATTCAATGGTGAGGTGTGTTGGGGCATCACTTCTCCAAAAAACAAATTGGTATCAGAGTGGAAAGTCTGGTCTCCCTTACTGGGAGGGGACAAGTGCCAAGAGATACAGATGCTTATGAGGGTAGTAGAGACCAGAACAAAACATTGTTTGAGCAAAATGGATCCTGTCCCACGATACTTGAGAAAAGCATTGAAAATGTGAGGGGAAACCGAGAAGAAAAATCGATTGTGAAGATTGAGCACACCAATGGATTAGAAGGCTCCTTGCATTATTTATTTATTATAGTTTGGTACTTCATTCCAAGGGGACAACTACAAAGACAATAAATGTGATAATTGGCCAGACAAATATAGAAGTAGCAATCGGTGATAGGGAATATTTCACCGTCGGTTATATTTTGAAAGACATTAGAAGTAGATCTCCATTGATGTGGTTTTTTTTATTTACTATAGTTTAAACTTTCTATGAAATGATTCTTCCTAAGTGATTTTTTTCGAGGACATTTATCTGTCAAGAAATTGTTAGATCCGTAGATTTGAGTGATTATTTCTGTATAATCTGAGTTCCCCAAGCATTTTTCAGCATGCTGAATCCATTTTTGCATTCATAAATGGATTTTAAACAACAACAAAAAGTGATTTCATGCAGATTTATGTCACCGGATTCCGAAGAAAAAATAAATAAATAATATATATCCATTTCGTAGAAGAATTAGACAATATCTTTTTCTTCTACTATGGAGGTGACCAATACCTACTAGAGAGACATCCATTCAAATAATTTTAGTGAAACAAGAGTGATAAAGACAAGGGTCATCATATTGCGCTAGTGTGAGCAATACACACTTGAAAAGGATGAAGGAGGAGAAGATTCCATCCACATGAGAATCTGGGTTGATTTTCCCACATGTTCAATAAGAGGAGAAATAATAGTTGTCATAGTACAGGACACTAGAGCAGATAGGTGAAGAAGGAGTATCTTGAAAGGATATAAGAGTGATAAAGCAAATGATCGCTAAAAAGAAGTCGTGAAGAGTTAGCAAGGAAGATTCACATCGTACAATCTACAAAACAGCATCCAAGGAAGAATAGCGCTCAGCAATGAAGGTTTGTGTGGAAATTTTGCAAGGAAATAACATCGAAGAATCATTGAGAAAGGGTCAGGATATTAAGAAAGAAAGTTTCTACTAGAACATAGTCAGCAAACAAGGGTTTGACAGTCTGCAATAAGGCAAGAAGAATCACTTGTCTCTTTCTTTAAGAAAGATCACGGGCTTGTGTGGAGCCAAGAAGGGATTTTTTTTGGAGCACCAACCAAGAAGTTCACAATGCAACAATAATTTCTTGTCTGCAAGAAAATCGTTGCCATACAGTCAACAAGAAGTGTTGAGCGATAAAGACAAGTAGGGATCACACCATATAGTCAGTATATCATGTGAATCAACAGAAGAAAGGATCGGCAAAATCGTTGAATGGGTCATGAAATCAGCAAGAACAATTCATTGCAAGAAAGGGTTGTGTAATTGGCAAGAAGAAATCGCTACCATGAGTGAACAAGACAAGAAATTCGAGGAATCATTGGGTGAAAAGATCGCAAGTGAAGAAAGGTTAGTTGTGAGAAAGATGAGAAATATGATATTTAGACTACAATATCATCTTGAAAGTTTGCAAGAAAGGTATCCAGTAGTGCGATTGAGGATTCTAGTGGTTTGTAGAAGAAGGAGTTCCATAAGAAAGTTCAACAACAACAAGATTAAGGATTTATTTGGTTCGTTGAAGAAGGAACAAAGAGTGAATTTGCAACAAAAAGTTTGGTACGATAATATATAAGAGTCATTGGCGAATATGAGAATCCACTATGAAATGATGGAGAGAAGGAGTTGGAAAGAGATCACGTGGGAAATCAAGCAAGATAAAAACTCAAGTGATGAAATGTTATACCTGACATGAAATGTTGTAATGAGGGGTTACATGATCAGTTGTACTCAATACCCTAGAGATTTTTGGTCCTAGTTCTAAAAGTAAATCCATAGGAAAGTTAATTTCCCTAGTTTTTTTGTAAGAATTTATTTTTTAGAAATATAGGTAGCGTCATAGTGCATGGTGTATCACTCTCGTGCATGGAGAGGATGTGGAATCAAGTTGTAGAATAGACCACTAGGGTAGGTATGAGGGTGGCATGTGTACTTGTATGTTAGATTGAGGTTGAATCAGAGAAGTTGAATCTTCAATTAAAGGGAGGAATGTGATATGGATTGTAATCTCAAGGTGTGAGATGGTTAGGACCAAGTTATGATTAAGGGGGGGTCTAATGAATTGTAAATTATCAAAGATGAAGTCCACAGTGAAGAAATATTACTCCAATGGAAGCTAGTGGCAGTTCTAGTTAATGTTGTTAAAAGATGTAATTAAGGGGAGTTGTTAGAATAATGATCCTTAATTAATTTGTCTACATTTACCTTTAGTTGGACAGTTAGACATGTAATTCGATTGTAAGTAATAATTATATCTTAATATACAAGATATTTCAATGGTGCGGTGTGTTGGGGCATCAGTTCTCCAAACCAACATTCCCTACATCCACCGAAACGCAACCCTTCATCCACCGAACCTCGGTGGTTCTAACACCATAAAACACTAGATGGAAAGTTGGTAGGTCGAAGCATGATTGTAAAAAGGTTCAATTGTTAAGTGTTTGTGGGTGCTCTATGTTAGAAGTGTTTCCAAGTATGTAAGCATTGGTATTTTTGGGTAAGTTTTTTGCATCTAAATGTGTGACGTTGAAGAGCATACGCGGGTTGGCGTAGTGTAGAAAGCTTCGGCTTCTAAGAGTTTATGGGTGCTCTGCATTATAAGCGTTGTTAAGTATGGAAACATTGGCATATTTGGAGGAGGACTTTGATGCATCTAGATGTGAAAAGTTGAACAGCATAAGGGGTTGATGTTGGGGGAAAAGATCCAAATCATAAATGTTAATGGGTGCTCTAAGTTAGAAGCGTTACCAAGTATTGAAAGATTGATTCTTTTGTAGGAGTTTTATGCATCAGGATGTGTAAATTTGAAGAGCATGCATGGATTGGAGAATTGTAAAAGGCTTCAACTGCTAATTGTGTTTGGATTCCCTATTTTAGAAGCGTTTCCAAGTATGAAAACATTGGTGTCTTTGGAGGAGTTTTACCCAAAAGAATGTGTGAAGTTAAAGAGCATACGTGGGTTTGTGCATTGTGCAAAACCTTGGCCGCTAAGATTTTATGGATTCTTTGCATTAGAAGCGCTCCCAAGTATGGAAAGATCGGTATCTTTGGAGGAGTTTGACCCATCTAGATGTGTGACAATGAAGGGCATAAGCGTGTTGGTGAAATGTACAATTGTTTGACTGCTAAGTGTTTCTGGTTTCTCTACATTAGAATCCCTTCCAAGTATGGAATGATTGTTATCTGGGGAGAAGCTTGACGCATCTAGATATGTGAAGCTAAATACAATACACATGTTGGTGGATTGTACAAAGCTTCGAATGCTAAATGTATTTGGGTGATCTCTGTTACAATCATTGGAAGGTGCTGAACATTCATTGTATGCTTTTGGAGAAGGCTAACATCTCTAAATGTCTCAAATTACCCAAATTAAGGTTTGTCACTTTCATTACATCAATATGCATACACCTACTGGAAATGGCTATAATTAATGACCTTTTAATAATAGATGGGATTTTAATGGCCATGATTTCATATGCTCAGAATATTCTTCATAATCACAATAAATGAAAGGTCGTGATTTCAAGCATTAAAT
Organism: Picea mariana; assembly: GCA_032191745.1. Lineage (NCBI taxonomy): Eukaryota > Viridiplantae > Streptophyta > Pinopsida > Pinales > Pinaceae > Picea > Picea mariana. Next base: position 11,250 of record JASDQU010229992.1, on the reverse strand, counting down.
TCCTTGCATGGAAAAAAATGTTTGTTCTTCATTAAATTGGTGATTAAGGTGATTAACATAACAATGATAGTTCACTTTAGATTTAGGTATTTTACTGCATTTAGGTTTTTTACTTTTCTTTGGTTTATAGGTTTTTTACTGTGATTTGGTTTTTTCGCTGCATTTATACAGTCTCACTTCCCTTACCAGATGTCAGTTGGATGGTGAGTGGGGTGCCTTGGGTAAGTGGTGTGGCTTCAACTCCACCTTCTTTAACAATTGTGCGGTGATGTCTGGATTCCCTTACCAGATGTTAGTTGGATGGTGAGTGGGGCACCTTGGGTAAGTGGTGTGGATTTCGTTCCACCTTCTTTCCTTGTTGCAGCACCATGGGTGACTAGTGAGCCTTTAGCTCCACCTTTTTACCAGTTGTGAGTGTCCATTGAGTACACCAATATAAATTAATGGTGTGTATTTACATTTAAATTAATGGTGTGTTTTTACATTTAAATTAATGGTAGTTTTTACTTGCCGATTGAGTACACTAATATAAATTAATGGTGCTTTTTAGCATTCAAATTAATGGTGAATGTTCACTCGTTGGTCGTGCATGTCGTTTTCACATGCTCACTTACTCTTTGTGCATGCCTACCCAAGTGATTTTCGTATCATTATCCTCGATACAATGCCTCATCACCAACGATGTGTGTATTTTCGTATAAATGTACAATAACCATTTCTTCCCTTTTCATTTATGTGTGGTTGTTGAAGTTGATTGCATTTGGAATAATGCAGCATAGAGAAGTACATTGAATCAAGATCAAAGAGGAGAGGAGGGAACAATATTAAAACATCATCAATAGTGCAGGGCTTACTTAGGTTTGACTAATAGAAAAACACTATTTAGACTTTCGATTAAAGCCAAGTGTTGTAGGGTGGTGTGTGTTATAACTCATTTCTAAACACAATAAATTTGTGATAGAGGAATGAAGTCCATTTTAGAGATGTACCTCTCTGATTTTATTAGTATTTACAACCACACCATTAGCAAATCTCCATATCCTCACACTTCTGGATAAAAAGTAACATAGAATCTCATACGCTAACTGCAAAATCTACTTAAATTACATGTTTGTGGTAAGGGCCTAAGATTGATTCTTTTGCGTTTAAGTGATGATAATAATATTACCAATGTGATTGGACATTGAGTGTATTTTTGCTTGGCTTAATTTCATTACTATTGGAGGATGACATTCAACAATTTGCTTATATAAATTTTTAGGGTTGAAACTTGTATACCAAACTCACAATAACCAACGAGTGTATAATCTGATCCTTATCTGAAATTTTTTTATCTACAACTGATATGTAAATACATAGTTTGTAATATGAAAATGATGTATACTAAATATCCATACATGTTTATATTATTCCAATAAAAAATCGGTGTTATTACATAATCTTATAATACACAATATAGCAATTTGTATATGAGAAAATTATAAAGGTAAACAAGCGACTCTATTTGGAATGCATATTCAACCATATAGAGTCTTATATCATGTATGGTATTTTTTTTTTCCTCAATGGGCTATTTGAAATTGAATGACTATAGATTTTGCATTGTTGTGTTGATAGAGAACCTACTCTCGTATTTGAGGGAGAGATAAGTTCAAATCTCAAGTGTATTGTTTCCCCTTTCCAAATGGCAAGTACGACGATGTTGATAATAAAATAAATAGAGAGGAAGCCACTTGCGTGGCTGAGAAACTAAGAAATAAACATACTGAACTGGTGACACGATTAACCCATCCCATACATCTGTAAGAAACAAACTGAACTAGTGACATGATTGACCCATCCCATACATCTATAAGGTAGTTGTAGACTTAATTTTATGTAGGTTATGGATACAAATATTTAAAATTAGGTTATTTTATTATCATGATGATAAAATGTAGGTTATGGATACACATATTTAAAATTAGGTTATTTTATTATCATGATGATAAAATCCAAATGAGTACGTGCAATAATGCATGCTCTCTGTGTAGCAGTTACAAAGTTGTCTTATTGATGGTTGAGGAAATATTGAAATAAGAAAACAATGATAAATGTGCATCCTCCCACCCAATTCTTTTATTTAAGCATGAAGGATATTTTAGTTTTTTTTATGTTTTTTTAATTATATTAGTATAATGATTCTTCATGGGTGGGGTTTTTCATTATTATTCTTTTTTAATTATATTAGTATAATAATTGTTCATGGATGGAGATATTTGTTTGTAGGTTTTATATATATATATATATATATATATGTATGTATATATATATATTCTTAAGAAAATTATTAAAATAAATGTGATATTTTTAGAATTTTTTTATTTGGATTGAAGCATTTGATCCGTGTCCTAAACTTTGATATGTTATTAAATGCATGAACGAATGCCATCAAATGGAAATCATTCAAAAGATTACATGTGGGAGTCTTCTTTAATTTTATTGAGTATAATTTTTAGTCGAAACTAGGACAACTCAGTGTTTGAGTGAACTAGAGACTTCTTCTTCTTGTAAATTTCCAATAACTGGTAAGTCTATTGCTATTTTACTCATGTAGTAAGAATTTAAAGATAACCTTTTTTGTGTACACTAGGGATTTAAGACAGCTAGAAAGTTGCAGAAGAAAGATTGATTTGATACAATTAAAATACTCCATTGGATTCCCAATTGGCGGTACCTTCTACCCCGTTCACTAGCACAAAGAGATTTCTTTATTTTCAAATAGTGTTGTGCAATTGGTAGGGGTCTATGATGGTCGTATCCCCACAACATTCCTATGCATCAACCTATAATTATTGTTTATATGCAAGTGTATATATCAGAATGCACTGAAGAGTATTTATTGAAATGTTTACAAAGCAGGTTAATAGTATCACAATCAAGGATCAGATGAGGATCTCTTCAGAACTCAGGTACACAGTACTAGTCAATGGCCGACTCCTTGATAGCTGGAGATAATGATGAAGGAGATGAAGGGTCGGGAGATAATGAACATGGACAAGACTTCTCCCTGTCGCTTACCTTTTCTTCTAAGTGGGAAAATGCCCACTTTCAAGATCCCCTATAGAGTGAAAAAGGAGTTGCAACCGCTACTACAAGTTCTTCCTTTGATACTAGGTTCTAAACCACTATTGTTGGATTAAACTTCTAGTAGATCAATTCTCCAATTGAACAAATCCAATTTCCAAATTGTCTTTTTGTGCTTGGATTGAATAGTGTAAGATTATTTTAACACAATTGTTGTTTATGTTGTACATGGAATTAGGATAGTCATTTTTGTTAGGGACCTAACCTACCTAACCCCTCAAGTGGGTAGAATAATATATTTCCATGTAATAAAGGTCAATATTAATAAGGCCCAACAATAAGGAGGAATAATTCAAATGTAAGAAGACCTAATAGAAGCTTTCGCTTCTAGAAGGATATTCCTCTAGATTGTTCTTTTGGATAGATAGATTTAGTATAAATAGGAATAGAGGGTATGAGAAAATTTGTCTTGGATATTATTGTAATAGAGCTTTGCTCTGTTGGAGGTTTCCCCCTCGAAGAGGCAAGTGATATTTTCTCTCAATAATCAAAGTTCTCTTTCTAGTGTTATTCTAGTATTATTCTGGTACTATTGTCGTATCCTGGTTATATCATTGTTTCTCTGCCATTTCTAGCTAATTATTTATGTTATGCATACTGATTTATATCTGGAATACGACAAGTGGTATCAGAGCACCTTCCTAGGAAGAAAATTGTGGGTTAAATTTTTTTAGGGTAGAGATGTATTCAGGCGTCTTTAAGCTACAGAAATTTGTCGTTACGCACATAAACCCATGGTCGGGGATTCATACATGCAGGAAATGCAAGTGGTACTCAAGCACGCATTTGTTGGCCACCCTTGTAGCCCCTGTTGGTACCCCTTCGAGTGGTAGTGCATCAGACAACACCTGTATACGGATCGACCTAAATCTCTTGAAGCCCTCCATAGATAAATTGATCGGCCACCTAACTGCTATAGTGTCACCGAGAACAGAACTCAGGAAGATACTCTCTAGTACCTAGGTAGTCAGGTAGTACAACTAAGGGCACGGTCTAGCCTCCTTAGTTGGTGCCTTGAGATATCGAGTTGAGTAATATTGTTGGACCCCGCATATATATCAGAGAGATATAGCACAGGGAAAACCCTTGTCTGTAGAACCCTTTAATACCCTAACCCTTGGGAAGGAAACAGAAATAGAACCAACAAGATCTATTATCGTGCTACGGTGTCTTCTTCATTCTGGTTGTGAAATTACTACACATTTCTTCTTGTTAAGCATTTGGGAATTTTGTCACTGCAGTATTCTTCAGGCCGGAGTATAACTGAGGCATTTCGTCATAACACACTTGTTTGGGACCTATTCCATTGGATTCCCCTTTTCTCCATGATCGTATTCATACCCTTCATTTTTAATCCTTTTTGTTTAAGCGGACCTGACCCCTTCCCAGTGTCCCTATTTTTCTGCCTATTCCATTATATTTCCCTTCACGCATTGATCATCGTGGTACCTATCACTTCTAAGTCCTTTTTTTTTGTGGTCCCACCCACCCATTTTTTTTCCTTACCTGCACTTCCCCTCTCCAAATGGCCACCACTTGCAACCAAGAAATCCAATCTTCCATCAATCAATCCTATGTCTCCATCAAACATATCACATATCAAATGGATTCTACCCATTCCCACATTGAAAAATTAGAGCACAAATTTAACAACATGGAAAACAACCTCACAACCCATTTTACCTCCCTCCATTTTGTTTTCAATCAATTGTTGAAACTCCCTATGGGTCCTTCCTCATCATACCAACCCGATGTTGTTGATTCCTCTCAGTCTCCGCATTTTCAATCCAAATCCTTTCATCGTGAACCTCGTCTTCCCCACGTAGAGGTCAATAAACTTGATGGCTCTGATCCTACGGGTTGGGTCACTCAAATGGATCATTATTTTTCTCTGCATGATATTATTGAAGAGTTGGACAAAATTCGCTATGTTTTCCTTTATCTAGATCCTGAATGTTGGAAATGGTGGCAATGGCGAAAAAAATTCACGTCAGGGGTATATTACCTGGACCCAGTTTGTTGCTAAGCTCTATGCTCTCTTTGATACTGATACCCACTATCTTGGTCATTTGACCAAGTTGAAATAGTCAAGCACAGTGGAAGACTTCATCATTGATTTTGAGCATTTGTCCTTTCGAACAGATGGCATGTCAGATGCATTCTTCTATGAATTCTTTATTAGTGGTCTTAAGGATGAAATATGATCCCAGGTTCTCATGGCCCACCCTCCAACTTGGTTGGAAGATACTCAACGTGCTAAAGAGGCCCAACAAGTTGGTTTTTCCTAGAACAAAAAACTCCCTTCTGTTCCTCTCCCTCGAACCACTAATCCTAACCCCCCTGTCACTCCCCTCAAGGTCCAGAAACTAACTAGGGATGAAATGGTTGAACTCCAACTGAAGGGTCTTTTCTATAATTGTGATGAAAAATATTTTCCGGGGCACAAGTGTAAGGAACAAAAACTATTTATGGCCATTTCCGAAGATGTTCCTGAGGAGGATGTGACGATGCCCCTTGTTGAAGAACCCTCCCTTCCTGATGCCACCCAGGATCATGCTGACCCACCTGAAGTTGACCCACTTATTTCCTTGCATGCCCTCACTGGATTCTCGACCCCACAAATTCTCAAGCTCATTGGCTACATTAAGCACAGGAAGGTCATCATCCTTGTTGACAGTGGTATCACCCATAATTTTATTCATCGTCGCATTGCCCAGGAAACCAAATTTTATATTTGTGTTGTCAATCATTTTCAAATCATGATAGCCAATGGTGGGTCCATGAAATGTGGTGGGTGTTGTGAAAATTTTTGTCTTCAAATTGGACATTACCAACTGAAATCTCATATGTTTTCCATTGACATAGGAGGTTGTGACATTGTGCTAGGTGTTGAATGGTTACACACTTTGGGTCCCATTCTTATGGATTTTAAGGAATTAACCATGAAATTCCAACAGGAAGGACAAAGGTATCAATTCCAAGGTCTCACAGTTGGTTCTCCTGAGATCATTAGTCCCCATAGTATGGAAAATATCCTCAAGAAAGGCCACTCTGGTATCATTTCTCAACTCCATTTTATCCAATCCATTGAGACACCCTCTGTGCATCTTGACCTCCAAGCTATCATTTCCACACATCAATCTTTTTTTTCCACCCCTTAGGGACTTCCTCCTTCTCATGGTGTTCATGATCATTCCATTCTCCTTGTTCCTGGCAGTCTTCCTCCCAATGTTTGCCTTTATCATCACCCCTTTTCCCAAAAGAATGAAATTGAGAAAATAGTGCAAGAATTTCTCTAAGCGAGTGTTATCCGCCCCAATACCAGCCTTTATTCTTCCCTTGTAGTCATGGTAATTAAGAAAGAAGGTACTTGGTGCATGTGTCCTAACTTTCGTGCTCTCAATAATCTCATCTCCAAGGACAAGTTCCCCATTCCTATCATTGATGATCTCTTGGATGAGCTTAGTGGTGCTCAATACTTCACTAAACTTGATCTGCATTCTGGCTACCACCAGATACGTATGCAAGAAGCTGACATACCCAAGACTGCCTTTCAAAATCATGAGGGTCAATATGAATTTTTGGTCATGCCCTTTGGCCTATGTAATGCCCCCTCCACCTTCCAAAGCCTCATGAATCATGTCTTCCATCCTTTTCTTCATCATTTTGTCTTATTTTTCTTTGATGATATTCTTATCTATAGTAAAACTTGGCAATCTCATCTTTCCCATGTGGATCAAATTCTTCATCTACTCTCGCAGCACCAAATTTTCCTCAAACACTCTAAATGTGCCTTTGGAGCCTCAGAAGTAGAGTACTTGGGTCATATTGTTGGAAAGGTTGGTGTCTGGGTGAATCCTAAAAATATTGAAGCAATACAAGATTGGACTCACCCAATGACTATCAAAAGCTTGCATGGTTTTTTGGGTTTAACCGGTTATTATCGCAAGTTTGTTTAGAATTATGGGAAGATTTTGGTCCCTCTCACTGCTCTCCTTAAAAATAATTCTTTCACTTGGACTCTCGCAATGGATCGGGATTTTCAAGATTTGAAGGCAGCTACATGTACTACTTCGATCTTGGCCCTTCCTGATTTCACAAAAACCTTTGTTCTCGAATGTGATGCTTCAGGTAGAGGAATTGGAGTTGTCCTTATGCAAGAAGGAAAACTTTTGGCCTTTACTAGGAAACAATTGTTTGAATTCCATTTGGGCCAATCAATCTATGAAAAGGAAATGTTGGCTATTCTGCATGCAGTGGATCTCTGGTGCCCTTATCTTCTGGGAAAACGCTTCCAAATTAAGACAGATCATCAAAGCCTCAAGTATTTTCTGGAGCAATAGCCTTCCTCCCCAGAGAAACAAAAATAGGTAACTAATTTCTTTGGTTATGATTATGACATAATTTACAAGAAAGGAAAATAAAATGTGGTTTTTGACGCTCTTTCTCGAAAATATGAAGATGAAGGGTCCCTTTTTTCCCTCTCCTTCATTGTACTAGATTGGCTCCAAGCTGTGTGCCAAGAATGGCTACATGATCCAAAATATCGCATATGATCCAACAATTGAAATCCAACTCTCCATTTTCCCCAGGGTACTCTTGGCACAACGATGAACTTCTCTACAAAGGTCGTTGGTATTTAAGTAAACAGTCTCAACTTAAATCCACAGTGCTTTCTGAGCTTCATGCTACTACCACAACTGGGAATTAAGGGTTTACCAAAACCTATGACCAGGTCAAATGTTCTTTTTTCTAGGATGGTATGAAAAAGGGAATTCTCACTTTTGTAGCAGAATGTGATGTTTTTCAACGCAACAAAGGTGAAACCATCAAACCTCCTGGCACACTCCAACTGCTTCTGACTCCACCCGCTATTTGGAGGGACATCTCTATGGATTTTATTGTGGCATTACCTAAATCATGAAATAAGTCCGTCATCATGGTGGTTGTGGATCTTCTTTCCAAGTATGCTCATTTTTGTGCTTTTCAACACCCATTTACCGCATCAACTATGGCTCAAATTTTCATGGATCATATCTTCAAGCTTCATGGCATGCCTCATTCTATTGTTTCTAATCGAGATCCAACTTTCAAAAAAAAAAATTGGCAAGAACTGTACAAACTCCAGTGCACCCAATTGCATCTCAGCACCGCCTATCATCCCCAGACTGATGGTCAAACTAAAGTCATTAATAAGTGTTTGGAGACTTATTTGAGGTGTTTTTCCTCTGAAAGGAAAAATAAATGGGCTCAATGGTTACCATTAGTTGAATGGTGGTATAACACTTCTTACCATACAGCTACTCGCATGACTCCTTTTGAAGTAGCATACGGCCAAAATCCACCTTCAGTTCTCTCCTACATGCCGGGTGTATCGAAGGTCCAGGCAGTTGACCAAACACTTAAAGTTTGTGAGGCTATTCTCCATACCCTCAAAGAGAATTTGGTCATGGCTCAGAATCGCATGAAGAAACAAGTCGATCAAGGTTGCTCAGAATAGAAATTTGTTGAAGGATACTAGGTATTTCTTCAACTGCAACCTTATAAGAAAAATTCACTCAAGCCCGAACATTGTCAGAAACTAGCACCCAAATTTTATGGTCCTTATAGAGTTATCAAGTGCATTGGACAAGTGGCCTATCAGTTAGCTTTACCCAATCATTCTAAGCTCCATCCTATTTTTCATGTCTCTTTCTTAAAGAAGGTGATTGGAACTAAGTTCCAAACTCAAACCAACCTTCCCGAGTTGGATGAAAAAGGATCCATATGGTTGCAGCAACAAGCAGTTTTGGACCAGCAAGAGCGTCGTCTTTGTCAGCATACCATCAAGGAAGTGTTAGTTCATTGGAAAGATACAACTCCAGTAGATGCCACCTGGGATCCCACTAACATTCTTCAGCAATTTCCTCATCTCAAGCCTTGAGGACAAGGTTGATTCTAAGGGGGAGGGCATGTTAGGGACCTAACCTACCTAACCCCTCAAGTGGGTAGAATAATATATTTCCATGTAATAAAGGTCAATATTAATAAAGCATAGCAATAAGGAGGAATAAGTCAAATGTAAGAAGACCTAATAGAAGCTTCCACTTCTAGAAGGATCTTCCTCTAGATTGTTCTTTTGGATAGATAGATTTAGTATAAATAGGAATAGAGGGTATGAGAAGTTTTGTCTTGGATATTATTGTCATAGAGCTCTGCTCTGGTGGAGGTTTCCCCCTCTAAGAGGCAAGCGAACATTTCTCCCAGTAATCAAAGTGTTATTTCCGGTGTTAGTCTTGTAATATTCTAGTATTATTGTGGTATCGTTCTTGTTATATCATTGTTTATATGCCATTTCTAGCTAATTATTTTTGTTCTGCATGCTGATTTTTATCTAGAATACTACAACTTATTTTTTCCATATCTACCCATCCCTATCATATTAATAAGTAAAAGTGCTTCCCTGAAACTGTAACAGTCGTTTGGAGAATTACGATATTCTTCAAATAAATGTTTACCTTTTTATTTTAGAAACTAACTACTAGAAAAACTTTGGATTAATAACCTCATAATGTATGATATTTCTTCTGTATAAATTTCAATTGGCACGTTTTTATTTTTACAGTCGTTTGGAGAATTACAGTATTCTTCAAATAATTGTTTACCTTTTTATTTGAGAGAAACTAATTACTAGAAAAACTTTGGGTTAATCACCTTGTGTTGTATGATATTTCTTCCCTGTAAATTTCAGTTCACAAGCTTTTATTTTTATATTAAAAGATTGAATTTTAATAATAATTACTTTATTATATCTAAGCACACAATTGGTTTGAAATTTGGGTTGTCTAATCCATTGATCCTCAATATTTAGTATTAAATAATCTATTAGGGTTAAATATTTGGTTCGTGCATGTCTTTATAATCTATTCTATTCTTCTTTCCTTCTACATGTTATTTAGAGGCCAAATATTGACAAAGGAATTTCCCTCTTAGTAAAGTCTTGCTCTTGCATTTGCATATGGCCTTCACTAACAAATCATCTCGGCATCTTCTTTTTATTGGGAGGTTTTATCAATGAAGACAAACTCAGGAAATTCCAGTATTGTGTTGTCGAGGATGGTACAATATTTTCCTTCAACATGAGACACATACCATTATTTTCTTATAGGTTTTTATTTGTAGATATATAGTGCTATGTAACACAATTCCTTACACATTAGCCACAACAGTTCCCAGGAAAATAGAAAAAAAATCCATGAAAGATTGAGAACAAGGCTCAAAAGAAAAACAAAGAAGAAGGTATGTATGTGTGTAAATGGTTTCGTATATATATTCAACTAGTAATTTGGTTTTAGATAGTTTACTTGGCTTTGTTGGGCTCCCAGAATTAGACCACATGGTATCTTCTTCCTATAGTGAAGGCCAACACCATGAATACCTCTATCAAAAGGTCAATGCCATACATGATATATTATGTCAATGACATACATGATATCTTCTGCCTCTAGCAAAGGCCAACACCATGAATACCTCTATCAAAAGGTCAATGCCATACATGATATATTATGTCAATGACATACATGATATCTTCTGCCTCTAGCAAAGGCCAATGCCATGAAGAATCAATGCAAGATACTCGTGAAGAATCCAATGCAAGATGATGGATCAATATAGATGGACCACGAGTAGTGGGTTAATTCGTATGGAGGGTGGTCTGTATACCACTACCACAATACATAAGACAATTGTGTCAACCACCTCAATAGTGGGCATGCAAATGGCCACGAGGAGCCATCTACTGCAGTGAGGCTGATCATTACAGCTTCAAAAAGCTCGACTACAGTGAAGTTGCAATGTCATAACCATTGTCATAGTCTAATGGAATGCAATGTGATCCTACTAACTTGACTACTTAGAAATTTATTTTTTTTAAATCATTTTTAAAATATGACAAAATGGAAAAGAAAAGTACATAAACCAAGGTATTTAAGTCCCATCACCAATCATTTAACCAATCAAAAATTCATTATTTTAATATTTGATAAATAAAATAACAATTTTGTTTTTAATAATAATTGGATTTAATATCAAATTTATGAAAACTTTCGAGATGTTTGGAAATTTCGGTAGGTTAATAGGTGGTCA